>CAIGRS010004401.1:0-12464 GCA_903798395.1 Fraxinus floribunda
GCCCCATTGCCATCCCTATTCATGGCTGAGTTGCTTTCATTGAGCCATAACATATATAGATTTATTTATTTTTTGGTTCGAGATACAATTGTACCTATTTTTATACGTTAATCCATGTACTAAACAATGCTCGAGAACTGGGCTCGGTTAGTAGTATCAATCCGTTCTTTCTCACCCACCTATTGACCCATGAATTTTTTAGAGTGGGCTAGAAGCGTAGGGGGACCGTCAAAATTATGCAATTATAAGCTTCACAAAATTGTATCAATTCCAATGCAACTTATCGTTTTGGATTTAACGTAACAAACTATGGGAGCCTCCCAACAAAAGTCAACCCAAATTCGACTCGACAATAGAGAACCTGATGCAAACAATCAATCGAAGCCTTGCCCTTAATTTAGTTTAGATGCAACTCTATAAAAAGAATGATAAATAAGTAAAATGATACTTGTACGTTCTTTAAGCCCTTGTTTGAGCCCAATATTTTCTACCGCACATTCTTCAATAAAATAATTTTAACCGTAATTGAAAAAAATATATTTTTTAATCACACTTTCCAAAAAATAATATTTGAAAATACATTTTTTTTCCCTTAACATGAAGTCCAAACAAGGGCTAAATGCGCAGTTAAAAATAAATTTAATTATTTATATAAGAAAACACGAGGGTGTAGGAGTGAGAATTATTGGGATACACGGAATCAAAACTTTTGGACATGTGTAGAAACTAGAAAGCAGAAGGTGAAGAGGGAGCCACTTGTCGGGGTTCTTCAGGTAAAAAGTCAACCTTTCATGAGTCCGTGTCCGCAGAGAAACTTAAATTACGGACAGTGGGTCGCAGGATCCGCATGTGAATGTGCTGCTTTGTCGGCTTATAATTTCTCATTAGGACCAACAGACACGTGGGCAACAATAATTGGTGTTCTCCCCGTGCTCATTGAAACGTTACCGTCACCGTCATGACAACAAGGGTTTTGGGGTTCCCATTAATTTTAGGTCATTTCCCTAATTTGATTAAGCATGCCACTTTTTCATTACAAAAAGGTGCGAGCTATGCTATTTCCAAAGTGTGGAAGATATTTTTCCATCGCTGACTATCACAGACTGCCAACAAAACACACTTGCAAAGAAGACGGGTTTGATAAGTTTATTTTTTATAAATTAAGGGTTTATTTGGATCGAATTAAAATTTGATTTTAATTTAAGTTAAAGTCAAACAATCAATATTAATTATATCTTTCATGAGTCTCACATCTTTTTAACCAAACATTTCAAAAACTACTATCACAAGTCACTAAAAATCTAATTTTAATCCCCAATAAACATCATCTAACTCTGGTAGGTAAAAAGGACTATTGCACTTCGTAGTAGAAATGAAACAAAAATAATCTCGAATTCGAGAGGGATACTTTCGATAGTTCTTTTTTAATGTATCGATCTCATAGTTATTGTTGAGATTTATTCCCACGGTTTAAAGTGTCCAATTTGGGTTAATTGAATTCTTAAGTAGGAAATAAAAGAAATATTCAATTATATTCACTTGGTCGAACACGTACGAGTCGAAATAAAGTTCATCCTGCGTTCGGAAAAAAATTAATGGTTTCAACTATAGTTATTAATTTGTTTTCATTTCACCATTAAAAAAGAAATAGAAATTAAAATATTATTCATTGTATTGTAAAGTCATGTCAATTATTGTCCACCAAACATTGATTTTCATTGATTTCAAAAACTGATTTTTGAAATTACCAACACATATTTTGTAAACTAAGTTTGTCAACATATTTTGTACACACAGCATGATTGTTTGCTAACTGTAATATAAGAGTACTGAGTCGATAAAATATTGAAACGACACAATTTATATTTCTTAGGAATATAAAATTGTCATTTTTTCCTTTCTTTTAATGATGAGGAGCTCTACTATGACTATTTGGGGTTTAGGCGAATTATCTTCATATAATTATATTAGAAATAAGAGTTTGTCGAGTTAACGAGGAAAAAAAGTTGAAATTTTATATATTATATTGTATCGCAAAACCAAACATGCATAATTGTCCTGCATAAAACATGAATTTAGAATGCGCAATATATGACATAATTTAACAATAAAAGTATAATATTTGTTAGGATTGATACCACTTGTTGTGACACTAATCACCGAATTGAGATATTAAAGTTATATGACAAAGTAATAAAATATTTGATCAAGAATAAAAGAGAAAAAAAAGCAAGAATATGACAGTAGAATTAAGAAATTTTATTGACTCAAAAGTAATGGATAAGAGAGAAAAATATTACAGTGATCCTAAAAACTAGTAATCATAAATCTCACACTTCAAAATTGTATAAAAGACTAGTATTTATAGGAAACATGTAGAGGACGTCCAAACCCTTTTAGTAGAGTTGTTGAAGAAGTATGATGCCAAAACATTGAGTCCAAAACGAAGTAGAAGAGAAAAACACGAAAAAATAGAATAGGTCAACCCCAGGCGCCAGGCGCTGGGGCTAGTGCTTGGGCGCTCCAGAACCAACATGAACAATCAGACCTTCTCCATCTCCGATCTCAGAAATCAGATGCTTCATCTTCTCTTTTGAATTTAAAACATCATACATCTCATTTATTGTGAGAGTATCACGACTATACAAGATCGTGTCTTTAAATAAAGAAAACGAAACGGGCAACGAACACAATATGATCAATGTCAAATCTTCTTCATCATACTTTACTTCCAAATTTTCCAAATCTGCGATGATCTCTTTAAATACAACCAGGTGATCTTGCAATGATCCTCCTTCTGCCATTCGATAAGAGTATAAACGCTGCTTGAGGTTCAACTTGCTTGTCGAACTTTTAGTCATGCACAATTGCTCCAACTTCAACCATAAAGTAGCTGCTGAATTCTCCTTAAAAACGTCCTGAAGAATGGTATTTGAAGGTTCAACTTGCTTGTCGACTTTTAGTCATGCACAATTGTTATAACCTCAATCATAAAGCAACTGTTGAATTCTCCTTCAAAACGTCCTAAAAAATAATATTTGATATATGAAGATGAATGTGAGAAACTGTCTTCTTATCCTTCCGTAATTTCTCGACGATCAAAATTGCTGACATCTTGTCAATTACCAGCAACGCATCATCCAAATTCAGTTGTGCGAGTAGTGCACGCATCTTAACCTGTCATAGCAAAAACCTAGTGCTTCAATCCAAAAGCGGAATATTATACTTCGTGAAAGCCATCACAAACAAAAACTTCGAACAAATAAAACATTGTGCTCTGCGAAATTGCTGAACCTTGACTCTGATACCACTTATTGTGACAACAATCACCGGATTGGGATATCTAAGATATATGGCAAAGTAATAAATTATTTGATCAAGAACAAAAGAAAAAAGAAGACAAGAATATGACAGATGAATTAAAATATTTTATTGACTCAAGAATAATGGAGAAGAGAGAAAAATATTACAATGATCATAAAAGCTAGTAATCATAAATCTCACACTTCAAAATTGTATAAAAGAACATAGTATTTATTGGGAACGTGTAGAGTACGTCTAAACCCTCTTAGTATAGTTGTTGATGAAGTAGGATGCCAAAAAATTGAGCCCAAAACAAAGTTGGAGAGAAAAACGCAAAAAAAAAAAGGGAACAAGTCAGCGCTACGTCTAAACCCTCTTAGTATAGTTGTTGATAAAGTGGAATGCCAAAAAATTAAGTCCAAAACAAAGTTGGAGAGAGAAACGCGAAAAAAGGGAACAAGTCAGCACTAGCGCCTAGGCGCTACACCCTAGGGCATCATGGTGCCTAGACGCCGCATCTCGGGCAGAATTTTTCCAAAAGTGTTCCAAAGTGTTTTTCTTCATTCCGAACTCTTCTTCAAGTCTAATACCACTTTTCAACTCCCAATGGCCTTCCAAAATAAAACTTCAACTTGACATATGACTCCAATAGCATTCCAAACTTGAATTCTTCATGACGTGAAATTCAATTAGAATTCTTTAATTACTTCAAATATTTCAACAAATGAATTCGGGTCAAACCCAAATTCCAACAATATCTTATACAAAATAAAGGCAAACTAGTAAACTTACAGTACAAAGTCTGCAGTTATATCTTACCGAGAATTAATTATTTAAGGTAATTAATATAAGATTACTGCCTAAAATATGGACTAGAAACAGCCCATTGTGCATAGAAAGAGTACATAGTATGCTAATCATGCCTCCATTGAAATGCCCTTGAGAAGGTCTTTTGCATGAAGCTTTATGCCCTTAGCATCCAACCTCTTCATGATTCTTAGCCTTTTGCACGATCCACTAAACATCCTGCAAATTGTACCATGTTAGATTATAAGATAAGTTTGGTACGTTTTACTGTTAAATGAGAACATTGACAAATTTATTCGTCCTTAAATATTCTATAGAGTAATGCCTTACATTGACATACCATTTCGTGTATAAAAGTTCATAACAAGATAATACTTCTTACAAATAAATAGTTTTAAAGTACACCAAACTAATGTGGTTTGGGTTGCTTCCAGTCTCTGGGTGATGGTGCATTCATCCACCCTGGGCCAGCCATGCCACTCTCTTTTCTTTATTTTTTTTTAACCTTCATGTCGTCTCACACTGAGACGAGGGGGTGTAGTAACAGACGAGCTTATCAACTTTTCCATGACAATAAGCTAATGAATATATGAGCCTGAAATAAATGCTAACGAACTAAGCAAATTTTCCTAATTGAAAAAACTCTTCGATCCAAATGAATCATTCTTCTAATCTCGCTTCAAAACTGAGCCACGACACATCGTCCATTCTTTCGCTAAGGGAAGACAATAAAGTTCGTGTTCGTGAGACCGCAACAGAGTGAAACAGCCGAGACAAGACCTTAACTAGATCTCGCAGGTGCCAACTAAACTATAGGTAGGTCTAAAGTCTCTTATAATGGAAAAAACTAAAAAAATAAAAAAAAAAATGAAGCCTTCTAAGGAACTTTTAAACTTAGCCAAAAACACGCGTTGAAAAAAGAGTGACATGCCATATACTGCCAAAACAATTGATTTTCAGAAGCGTGACTTCAAACAGAGTCAAAGACAAAAGACTGGAAGATTAGAACACAAGTTTTTCGGGCATGTGATTATTGCGTTGGACGAGAATCCGGTTGTCCATCGAAAATTGGTCCTAGAAATCTTTCTATGTACTATGTAATGTTTGGCTTGACCCGGAGAATTTGTCCTTATTCAATTCATTAGGGAGATTTCGAGTGTGTCGGCAACAACTCTAAGCCACCCCAATTACCATACTTTTATGTCAATCCATTTTAAATCCCTCATATTATCCTATATTTGGCTCGTGTTTATAAATTATGCAGCAAATCACTAACCGACACATGTATTTCACGTATGATGACTACGGTAATGAGCGAGTACTGCAAATAATATTATTCCCTTTTGAATACTCAACATCGTTAACACAAAATTAAACTCAATCAAACTGTTATTATTAGCAAATTAATTAGTGTGCGAGATAGATAAAGAAAGAGAGGGGGGGACTGACTGCCATGGGACATCTCCAACAAGCATCCAGTCTCCATCTTTGTCCTCGTATATTGGAATGTACTCACTATTGTCTCCTTCGCCTGTTCATAACACAACAAACCAATGCATAAATTTTTCATTCTTCATTTAATTCTTATTATTTTATCACTACTGTCTTCATTTTATCATTAGATTTGCATTTTTCAACCCTAATAGAACTTCAATCCCAGTTAACACGCACGATTGCACCATTCCGCATACCCTAGCTAGAGGAACGGACCAATTCGATCTTATTGGCCCTATCTAAATATTTGCTTTGTTAGATTAGACATGATATCGAGACACTTAACATGTTAAACGATTAGTACATTACTTTTAATTGAAAATACTACATATATGTTCTAAATTCTAAAATTCTAAGTCTGTTAAGATTTGTGGTTCCATCTTAAAATGTCAATCTTATTAAAAAAGAGTAACACAATTCTTTATAAGTTGATCTATATTTTTATCTTTATTCGATGTGGGATTCTATTCCTTAACAGTACTAGTGTTCAAATTCTTTAGTTCATCTTAGTGGGAGAGTACAAGAAATAAAATTAGCACCATTTATATCTTTCTTAGTGAAAACTTATAATTCTATTGTTGGAAACAAAATTATTTTTGGAATTTTGAAAAATTGCATGGAGAAAAATTGGCAAACAAAAATCCCAAGCTTTCTTATTAATAATAAAAAAAAAGGGTCCATTTAGTAGGATATTTGAAAAGTTAAAATATATTTATGAGATTAAAATATTATTTTTGAACATATTTAGATAATTTTCAAAAAATATTTTTCTAATTAAAAGAGTTTTTTATAACTTTCTCGTCAAACTCTTCTACACAAAACAAAAGCATTGACAAACATGTTCGAACATTTATATCATTTATGCCTAATCTCTCTTGCTCTACCACGACTGGAAAACGCGTTAAATTTGACGAGCTTCATAAAAATTTAAGGTTAACGTATAATTTGAAAGAATAGAATTACTGACCAATGCCATAGCAGCCAAAGAGTTTTTCAAGAGCCATGAGAAGACCAGAATAACCCTCATGTGTACTCAAATCAATCTTGCGTAGAAAAGGAGCACCATCCATGCTAACTTTCACGTAGATTTTTGTTCCCTCTTCCCCACTAAAGCTATTCTTCAGCCGGTAAGAACATACTGGTGGCCACCCCGCCACTTGATTCTTGCTCGCCACCTTTGTCGACTCTTCACCGGAAAATTCAGAAAACACCCTTTTCTTCTGCTTTGTTTCCATTGAACCACTAGGGTCACCACCACCTCCTCCGGGAAGCGCCAACGTTAGCTCGGTTTCGAGTCCTAAACCTGCATCATTGGCCATTTTCAGACGATCGCTAGTGGAATACTCGAATGTGAATGAGTTGGATGAGTTTCTTTTTTCTGAGTTTGATCACAAAATTTGGTTTTTATATATGTTTACAAGTGAGTACACAATGAGAGCAATGCCAGGTTAAGCAACATTAATGGTCGGTCACATGAGATACAATGGTGGGGAACTATATGCTACCTAATACAGTAGAATGGACCGGCAAGATTAAAGTTGAAAATAAGCGGAATGGAGGGCTATTGATCCATGATGATTTTAGTGGTTTGATCATGACCGTTGGATATGATTAACGGGAACATTGCATGTGATCTGCTTGATTGAGGTGGGGCTCATAATTTTTTTACACATAATGTGTTTGGTACTATACTTTTAAGTTCTTCGAATTATTATATTCATTTATTTTCTTATTATGTCTCTCTTACTCTTCGTGTGTTCTTTTGCAATTATTTGCCTATGGAATTTTTTTCTTAAAGAACACGTATCAAAGGAAATTGGTAAAGAAATGCATGAATTAGTTCGTTCCATCATGATATACATACAAACAAATACTTGTGATAACAATTATAACATAGTTAGCCCCCGTTTGGTACACATTAAAATTTTCATTTTCATTATTCTACTCATTTTCAACCACACGTTCTCCAATAAAATAATATTTTACATTACATAAATAACATTTTCTTCTTTTTCAACCACATATTTTCTATCAATCTACTATTCCAGAATACATTATTCCAAAATAACGTGGCTCAAACACACACTTCATATAAAAACTTAATACTTGTTTGTGTTTCATTATAATGAGAGAAGTAATGGATTCCATAAAATATGCAAATAATAAGTTTGTGTTAATCGTGACGCGTGGTTAAAATTAATATTTAGCCTACCACAAAATTTCATGTCTAGCTTAACTCTAAGCCCTAGGGATAAAATGCTCTTATTTTACATTCGTTATGGACAATTGTTTCCTTTATGACCAAAAAGATACAAAATTCTCCTTTAGGTGTTTTAACAATGGTATGGGTAAAAGAACCTATTGTAGAAGGTTTAAAATATAGAATTAGAGTAGAATAGACCAATGATCTTGCTATTGAAAGAAAAGCTTGTGTCAAAAAATTAATTTAACAAATATTGATTTATATGTAATAAAATTAACAAATCGTGTATCATGACGTCGGTGCTTCATAGACCATTTTCTATATGGATACTTTAACAAATAGTGATTTATATGTACAAAATCAAAGAAAGGGTATTAGGAGATTATTTTGAAATATTGTAATGACTGATATACCATATTAAAAGTCTGTTTGGTAGAATTCAAAAGCTGATTAAAATTGAATATATAGCCATTATCGGGTCCCTACTCATCTAATAAAAGTCAACAATAACGACTAATTTTTCAATTTTAATCCGATTTTAATCTTTACCTAACACACTCTAAGTAATATTCTATTATATAATAGTCGTTTAATAATAAATTTTGAATGCGTACGATGTTTCTACCTAAATTTATTTGAATGGTAGAATTAAATGTTTAACATGTTGTTTTAGTTTATAAGTATGAAATTTTAGCAAAAAGTTCGTATTTGTTAATATTAAAATTATGTACAAATAATATTTAATTAATTTAAAATCTACATTTCATTTTTACCAAATTCTTAAACAAAAACTCTGGTTTAAGTTTTCGTTAACATGCATATTCAAAATTATTTATGTACAAAGTTTGTAAGTATTAATTTATTGTTAAATAGAATAAATCAATTGCAGTAAATTGTTGAAAATTTAATCTTTTTCTTCACAATGACATTTTAGGTCTATCAACCTCATTTTTCGATAATGTATGACTCAAAAAGATATGAGGTTTATGTGATATTCAAAATTAAAAATAAGAGAGATTAGTATGATTTTATAAACGTGAGGGGCGTTTGTGATATTTTCATAATTTTTATTTTTATTTTGTTATACTGTAGGAAATAACCAAATGGGGTATTATGATATTCTTTGAAATATTGTAATGGTCAATATATAATAAACTGGTGAAAATGGTTCCAAACATTTGTCAAAATTACTTTTTTTGGTCCAAACCTTTCAAATGTGACCCAAATGGTACCAAACCTTTTCGTTTTTTTTTTTTTCTGCACAAATGATCTTTTTGGACGGAATTAATCCAAAAAGGCCATTAATTTTGCACGTGCGATGCACTTTTCCTACGTTTACTTTATAATTTTATTTCAAGCGGCGATTTTGTAAAATAACTTTCTCCACTTAAAAAGTCCAAAAAACAGGTTAAAAATCTAAAAAATAGAAAAAAATAAAATAAAATAATAATTCAATTTCTTCCGCCCACCCCACTATACACTGCCACACCTGACCATCGCCTCCACTGAACCATGGAAAAATCAAGAAAATTATTTTCTATTCCATACAAGAAAGCAATGCCAAAACTACATATTATCTGAGAGATGCTTAGCATACAAAAAAAAGAAATTATCGAAAATCTACAGATTACACACAATACGTGGGGTCCATTTATTTTGGACAATATTTAATTCACATAGATCCCACCTCCCATGTGAGTGTCTGTAATCTTTCTGTAGAAAATTTTTATGTACAAACTTCATTTTCCTATCTTTAATAATCTTCGTATCTTATAAATTTGAAGTAATTTGGATAGAAGGATGAAAACTACAAAATGCACGGATTATGTTGCATATATAAATAACCAGAATTTGGTAGATAATGAGCTCCAGATCCTTCTCAGAAGTAGACTCTTAATCCCAATTGCATTGCACGCACAAAAATTATGGCCATTTTAGATAGATTCTGTAAAAATCTGAATGGATAATTTGTGCCAAAAATAAAAGGTTTGTGACCATTTACGCCATATTTAAAAAGTCTGTACAAGAAATGTAAATTGAGCGAAGATTTAAAACCCTTCACCTTAATGCCTTTAAAATAAGACATACGAAAATAACTGGATTGACTTCTTCCACTAACTGACAATGACAATAAGAATAAAACTTATTATATAAAAACCTGTCTACTAAACCAAACATGGTATTATATTATATAATCGAAAAATCATAATTTAAATTTTAGAGACAAGGCAGGCAGGCAGGCAGACAAACAAGAATCTCAACATGTTATGTAAGACAGTTAGGAAATTAACTATAAACAGAATTATTCAGTTGATTCTAACCTACTTATAAGTTAATTAATCTGTCTTCATAAATTATTTACATACACATGGGTTATGATTTTAAGAATATTCTTTCTATATCCCCATGAAAAGATATGCTTTTCTTAGTTTTGCACTATCGAAAAAATTACCAAAATTCACGATACGATAACAATCTTGAAACATACACAATTTTTATAAATGATAATCACAAGAACATGTCGTTTTCCCGATCTTTGATCGCCTCATAAAAGTTTAGTTTAATATTTTCGATAGCTAGTATCGACAGCAAAGTTACGCGTAGCAGCACCTGAATTAATGTGAGAAAATTCTATCTTTAAAACCCTAAATTGTGAATTGCTGATAAATGTGACTGTGAAACTGTACAAAATTGATTTGGTCGTCAGCACTCACCAGTTACTTTAAACTTCCTATCAAATAATTAATTAGTAAAAATTAATAACAATCTATTTATTAATTAGTATTACTATAACAGACAACAGAATTTGAGCACATGTTCACACATTGGTCGTCTCTCATCAGTTTTTATTCAATTATTGAAAACGTTGTTCTCTTAGCCGAGGTTCAAGAATGCATGTATTTAGTATTGCTATACATTGTATTTAGACATACTATAAATTAATTTATACTAAATGGAGATAATTTAGAAGAAAAATGTACTATACAATGATATATTACAATTATAGTGTGAAAACATAACTCTCAAAGAGTACAAAAGCGAACCTATCGACCCAAAATTTCTTCAACACCACCAATGGAGTGTCCTATGATGTTGAGCTCAGATTTATGTCTGTCCACGAATTGACAATGGATGTACTCTGAGAAAAGAATCTACCGGAGGCCACCAAAAATTTCACCGGAGATATAGACATCTCCCACTTAGCTACTTCTCTATGCATTTTCTCTTTTTGTTTTGCCAAGTCCAAGTGAAGAAAGTGAATTCACATATAGTTATAGAGTCAAAACATTTTGAATTCAAAGTTCAAAACCAATGACAAATGATATGACTAGAGATAGAAAGCGACCACTTGAATTTAATCTATGGTCCACAATCAGTCAATCACCATCAAACTAGCACAATTCTTATCAAACACTCAGGCCAATAATCATGTGCAAGAAGATTTAGGTGATCCACCTCACAAAAAAATAAAAAATAAAAAATAAAAATTCAATGCAACTTGTACTCAGTCGAGGTGGAGTCCACTAGGCCAATAACATGTGCCAAGTGGATTTAAGTGATCCACCTCACAAAAAAAGAAAATGTCCAATGCAACTTGTACTCTGTCGAGGTTGAGTCCACTAGCTAATAAATTACTAAAGGTTCTTGGCTGATTTTCTTTTCCTTAAATGTCGACTTTAATTATAAGTTGATTACATTGAAATCCAAACAAGCACTATATTGGCTTATATTTAGAATAGAAATGGACCTTGACAAGAATTGTAAATTATTCAAGTTGTTTAAGAAAATGTGGTTTTGGATTAAGGGTCTAGCTTAAAAAAGTTGCTAGCTTTAATAAAAATTATATATGTAAGATATTTGAAAAAATATTATCCCTCTAAAATTAAATCGACTTAGAAGCTAGGTACATAATTTTAAAGACAAATCGACATGGACCTATTTTGATATCCCTTTATACTTNCTTTAATAAAAATTATATATGTAAGATATTTGAAAAAATATTATCCCTCTAAAATTAAATCGACTTAGAAGCTAGGTACATAATTTTAAAGACAAATCGACATGGACCTATTTTGATATCCCTTTATACTTAAGAAAGCATGAGATACGTTTCTCTCCAACCGAGCATATGCTTGCTTTGTGGTTAGACAAAATAATTAAGTGCATGCACACACTCGTGTATGTGTATATATGTACATGCTATACGTAGTAGGGTTATCTTTCGCTCATAGTGTTTGGTTGATCATCGATAGATAAATATTTATTTATATCGACTCTAATGATAATTCAAGTTAAAGTTAATAACACATTTTTTGAGATTCGTAACTTTTCAATCATATATTTCATTAAATTTTATCAAAATTTAATTTTAATCGACACCTAACAGGCCTAAGTTTACAATATTTTATCAAAATCTAATTTCAAATAAATGTTGCAATGAAGAAACGAGATTTAAAAAAAAAAAATTATACCGCATGAGTTTGTACCATGTGGCCGCATGGGTCTTTACCGGGCTAAATGTCCCTGTATGGTTTGAACCATGCGGCTGCATGGGCTTGTTCCTTGCGGCCGCATGGTACAAAATTTTGACCGTTCGGAGGTTGATTTTGCCCGTTTGAAATTCAAATTTGGTGGCTGTTGGAGAGTTTTTTGGCAC
>CAIGRS010004436.1:0-12026 GCA_903798395.1 Fraxinus floribunda
CTTTTAATCTATCCCAGACACACCCCAAATATATGTTGAATTATCGAATCGGATCGAATAATTATTTTTATCTAATGAATCGAATTGGATATGGAAAGATTTTGTCTATGCAATTAATGTAATTAACACCCTCACATTGAAACTTAAATTATACTTACTTTGAGAAGTGTTTCTCATTATTTATTTTTGCTTACGGGCTGTAGCTGTCGGCGCACAAAGTCCTTCCGAGTTCCAATAAATTTCTTTAGTTGATCCCGCCTCCAAATGCAGCAATGTTCCCTGTTGATTAATTGCTTGGCTCTAATGGCTATTGGGAAATTTGAATTGAGGTACGTTGTTGTAAATTTCATTCGCTTTCTAAGCTTTTCTTGCATTTTTACTGCAACATTAATTCACTTTTAATCTATCCCAGTCACACCCCAAATATATGTTGAATTATCGAATCGGATCGAATAATTATTTTTATATGATGAATCGAATTGGATATGGAAAGATTTGGTAATGTAATTAACACCCTCACATTGAAACTTAAATTATACTTACTTTGAGAAGTGTTTCTCATTATTTATTTTTGCTTACGGGCTGTCGCTGTCGGCGCACAAAGTCCTTCCGAGTTCCAATAAATTTCTTCAGTTGATCCCGCCTCCAAATGCAGCAATGTTCCCTGTTGATTAATTGCTTTGCTCTAATGGCTATTGGGAAATTTGAATTGAGGTACGTTGTTGTAAATTTCATTCGCTTTCTATGCTTTTCTTGCATTTTTACTGCAACTTTGAGTTTAATAGGAACAGGCGAACAGCCGAACTGGCTGACATTTTTTTCACCATATTTAATTTTTCAGACAGGAAATAGTTTACCAATTATACCCTTACAGTTCAAAAGTTTAGAGAAGCATAGACAAGGATGTAAAATAGAAGCCCATTTTGATTGTGGCATTTTCACAGTAATTTTGGTGGTCAATCAACAATGTGATAAAAACAGTCAGATGAATGTGTAACAATATTAGATTGAAAGACCGAATACGAACATGGAAATTTCTTCTTATGCGGATGACCAAAAAATTGAAATCAAACTACATTCAGATCATTATAATTTCTCAACATTGTACTCTGTGTTCTCTTGAATAAGTATATAAATGAACAAAAAACTGCTTTATGGATATGGTAATAGAAGAAAATATTTCTATGATTTTGGCCATCTATTGGTGTCCCGGATGGAGTCTGTTTGGCATTAATCGCGGTTGTTGGTTGAAAACCCACAACATTTATCCTGTTTATTGGAGTTCTTTTAGGACCATTTTTGTGTAGATTTTCCGCACTTTGATGAAATAGATGCTTCTTTGGTATGTTTCACTTTGCAGTCATTCCACTCCATTTGCATTCCTAATAGAAAAGAATGCATTGTGATACTTTGTTAATGCGTTGCTTATTCGTTATCTAAGGCTACATGCTATCATCATCAGAACTTCTATCACGCCGTATGTTGTATCGGCTGAGTACTGGAAGCGATGCATTTACAGGAACTCTGAATGATCTACCGGCACCCACGGTTGGTTGTACATGCATCCTCCCGACATCTTTGCACACGTTATCCAATATGGAGAGGAAATCTCGTACAATCATGAAAATTCTCAAAGGATGGGCCTCCTCTTTTGCAGTGTCTCCATGGAAATACTCCGTTGCCTCTTTCACCAAGGACAAGGCTTTTCTTTCTTCTACCTTAATCCTGGTGATTTCTTCTTCAGCCTCTTTAAGAAACATTTTCATAGAGTCGAAAAAGTTACTTTGTGTACTTTGCTTTTCATGTTGCGGAATCAACCTGACTTTCTCAAGACCCATTTCAAGCTTGGAGACATAGCTACTCAAGATCTCTGAGTCCATTCCTGCTGCCTTTTTGACACTGCCAAGCTCTTTGCTTAACCCTGCTACAACTTGCAATCCTTGCTTCATAAAATCCTCATCTTTAAATCTGAAATCTGTTTCATGCGGGAGGCTTTTGATTATAGGATCAGAACTTGCTCCTTCGGACCTGATGATCTCTTGGACTACAAAATGAAGTAAGGTTGTCTTACCATCTGTTCCCTTTATGTCCACTAATTTCAGCAAAGTATCCAGTTTAAAAGCTCTGGCATCCCCACGGTTTGTACCAACGTTCATACGGTTTCCTGTCCTTAGAACAGCTTCAAGGAGTTTAAGAAACAGACGACTATTTTTCAATTCTTTACTCGCTTCCTGTATTATGTGACAATCTATGTGTAAGAAAATTCATGCAATGAAAGGCTAACCGAGTTTTCCAGGTGCACTAGAATAAAAGAAATTAACAAAATCATTCTATCAATTATCAAAGACTTATCACAATAGTAGCCATGTTGAAACAGTTGACAATACCTTTAGTGTTTGAAAGGAATTTCTCAAGTATTTTACTTCTGTAGTGAAGTTTGCTCTGTATAGCATAGCCTCCACTCTTTTAAAAGCAAATGGAATGTCTAGTATTGCCTTGAGGAATCGCTCTGCCGTCCCTAACTTAGAGCTGTCGCCACTGTAGTCTTTAAGTTTTATTTCTTCCTCCTTGGTCGGTGCCATCTTCACTAAAGTCTCCAGAAGCTCGGAACCCAATCCTTCTGGATTCCCTGCAACACCAAAACATGTGATAGAATAAGGGTTATGTCACAGAGGAGTTATAACTAGTGATCAACTCAAAAACAGGCAGCAGTATTTCAGTGGCTTTTGCATCATATATTGACATTCTAAGTGCATGCTTGGTACGCAGTGTTGAAAGAACTAAACAATATAAGAAACGAGATTCTAACTTCTTTTTCTTCTTAATACTCTCCAGTATTATTCTATCATTCCTACAAATCATACCATAGGTGGAATCACATGCATGTCTATTATGCATTAAACATCTGAGTATGCTGAAGTGGCAAATATCACTTGACTCATTTGTTGAACTAGTGGTGCAAGAGGATGAAGTATGCTTCTGAAGTTGATTTCAGGAGCTAGTTATATTTCACAATCAAGACGCAAAGTTCTACCAGTATATGCGGGATGCAATCTATGTTTGGGTATCATACAAATATATGGCCAAATTCTGCTGTTATCCTCGATTGCCTCCGAACAAAAATGGAATAGAACCAAACCCACCCTCATTCATGCACAGGAGCCTTCTCTGTCATTTTGAACCATTATTTATAATTATTGTAAACCACTAACTTGAATTAGAAAATTATCAGCTGCTTTTGACTTGCACTTGCAGTGTCAGATTATTTTATTGTTCTGACTTCACAACCTCACTGTAAATTTTAAGGGGGACAGAGTATACTAGTTTGTTTCTGTAATCTTAATTTTCTGATTAATGAAATATTTGCCTATCACTTTGTATAATTTGCCAGCTAATCTGTAATGAAGAACCTTCCTCCAAAGAATTAAGCCTTGGGGATTTCTTTTGGGTGGGCAAGGAAACAGGTAAGATCATAGCCATGAATTATATTGAAGAAGGTGCGGAAGTGTTTATGAAATTCTTGTTATAATAATTGAAAATAAAAATTATATTGGAATAATCTTGCTTTATCTTGCTTTGTATTGATATATGATTAATTTTGTTGAAAAGTGTACAATGCCTTTGTATTTATAGACAAAATTATTCCCTAATCCTATTAATAAAAGGAAACTAAAATAAGAAAACTAATAAAATCCTAATCTAATTAAAAATCCTATTCTAATCAATAAATAAAAGAAATCTTGTTCTATAGAAAAGATAAACACAATTAGAAAAGATAAATCACAATTGTAGTAGGAAATTACTAATAATGATTATGTACTACATCAATACTCTCCACTTGAATAAAACTCGTCCTCGAGTTTTCTTGAAGAAAAAAATCAATTAATCTGGAGGAAAATACTCAAAAATTTCTGCAAATACAGATATTGAAAAAATGACCATTTTTTGATGTCCTCGATAAACCCATTATATTCTTCAGTTGCATTATTCAAAGTCAACTTTGTTCCTATCATGCTTGTTATATTTTCTTCACGGATAATTTGTAAATGACATTCCTTCATAAACGAAGCATGGTTTGATTTCTCACCATTGAGTTCGCTTTCGATAGAGGCCACTGGTGCTATTTTAAATTCTTCATATTTCTCACCTTTTGCTTTAATATTTAGCGATGCGTTCTTCAACACAAAATAATTAGTACACGGACGCAAATCCTCATCATCCATATTTTCCTTATTTTTATGCAATTCTATGACATTAAAGCTGTAGAAAAGGTCAACAAAATTTTTATTTTCAATTTGACAATCTTCACCTTTGACTCCTTCGTGATTGCAAAATTTAATTTCTTTTTCTCCTATTGGGCACTTTTGATCTTCAACTCGTTCTCGATTTTGAAGTTCTCAATTGTAGTTTCCATATACAAGGAATCAACATGTCTCAAATTTTCAACTTGCACATGCTTTTCTTTTCTGTTTTAGTACCATGGTTGGTAACATCTTGATTATCTTGAACTACTTATTTTTTCGCCTCATCATCTGCCTTATAAGCCTTTTTCTCTTTGTCATTCATAAATTACTCATCACATAATACCAAAACAATCTTTTTATCGTACCTCCTAAACACATATCTATTATCTTGACCTATGTAAGTGGCATCTACATCATAGTATCATGGTTGCCCCCAAAGTACATGACAATCGTTCATCTCTACCACGTTACATATAATCTCATCTTTGTAGTATTTTCCAAGAGAAAGTGAAATTTTACACATCTCTATATTTTGAATTTCTTGTCCCTGTGAAGTTTGATAGCAAGATGAGTATTTTTTAGTCTTCAAATTTAAAGTTTTTACCAATGATTTGGACACCGAGTTCTGACTACTCTTATAATTTATTATCATTTTGCATACTTTGTTGTTGATGGTGCATCGTGTTTTAAAAATTTTGTTGCGCTTCAAATTGGACTCTTATATTTTTTCAATAGACTTTCGTAGAATCCTTGATAACTTGTGTATATTCAAATTTAGCTAGGACTTGAGGAAACTCTCTAGCCACCTGTTGCCGTATTTTAATCTTGTTGAAGCAACCAACATTCATAGCAGTTAAAGTCTGCAAATTGTTGTTAGCTTGCTTCTCCATGGACTCATGATTCCTTTTAAAACTCAACACGATCAACATTTGCGTGTTGTTGTGAAGGGTCTCATCAAACCCCCCCTTGATTCGTTGTTCAAGTTTATTGAGTCTCTATTCGTTCGATTGCCACCTGGACCATATGTAGCCATCAGATCGAGGCAATTTCCTTACTCTAATACCAATTTTGGTGAGGAAGCGTTTATGAAATTTTTGTAATAAGAATTGAAAATAATAATTATATTGGAATAATCTTACTTTGTGTTGATATATAATTGATTATGTTGAAAAGTGTACAAAATTATTCCCTAATCCTATTAATAAAAGGAAACTAAACTAAGGAAACTAATAAAATCCTAATCTAATTAAAAATCTTATTCTAATCAATAAATAAAAGAAATCTTATTCAAAACATGAAATAAGAATAAAAAGATAAAACCTATTAGAAAAGATAAATACAACTAGAAAAGATAAATCACAATTGTAGTAGGAAACTACTAATAATGATTGCATACTATATCAATCCCCTCCACTTGTAGAAAAAACAAAATCACAATTGAAGTAAGAAACTACTAATCATGATTATGTACTACATCAAGAACTCTCAAGTAAAAAGTCGAGAGGCCAGGCATGAAGCAGATTGTTCGGCTCCAAGTAGAAGGTCATAGAATATAAATATTTTGCATGCATCCACCCGTTTCCCTTTTGTGAATAGACTTTTATGTAGTACTTGATCAAATGGATATTATTCATAATTTTGTCCCTCAATTCCTAATTAATTGTCTATAAAATTTATCGCCTATGCATATGCCTTTGAATAGAGAAAACAAATTAAGACTAGTTTCTACTGAAATTGTCCAATAACTTGAATTAACTTTTCACTTGCAGGAAATGATGAGAAGGTTTACATACCATCTAAAAGTGATTCAACAACCTCGTCTCTTGTGACATTCAATGCTCGTAACATTATAGCAATGTTCTGTGACTTCTTTGGATCTAGTACTCTGTTCTCCTGTTCTAAAGGAGGAAGGACTGACTTCCTAGTTGATTCTTTAGTTACTGAATTTGCAGAATTGCATCCAAAAAGTGACTCCATGGCATCCTCATTTAACCTGCAAGATAAGAATTACTTAATAAAAATTTGGACACCATCATTACTAAAGAATGTATAGCATTTTACTTACTGGAAGGAGCTTGACTTTATGCGGTCCCAAACCGTGGCTCGGTCTGAGGTTGCTCTTACTTTGTCCCAATGCAAAGGCTTCAACTTGGGTTTTGATCCATCTTTATCATCATCATCATCATCATCCAATTTCCTCAACGTACTTACACCTTGATTAACTTCTTTAACTGGGCTTCTCCTTTCAGTCCCTGTGCTTGACTTTGGGCTAGAACTTTTTGATTGTGGTCTAACTTGTGGTTTAGAAACAGGTGGTGTGTTTGATTCCACAGTCCCCAATTTTCTTGGTGTCGGCAAAGGTGGCGGCGGCGGCGGCGGAGGTGGAGGTGGCATTGTTAACTTCGATGCTTGCTGCTCTTCATCATTCATTGATTGAAGCCGAGCCATGTTTGGTGGTGGAGGTGGCGCTGAAAATTTGGCCCGTTTAGGAATATTAGGCAGTGCTGGTCTACTAGCCTGCAGTGGCCCTAAAGGACTAGTTGCAGTTGGTGCTGGAGGAGAAGGCATTGTCGATTGTTTGATTGGTGGTATGATTGGATATTTACTATCAGGAGACGAGGCGGAAAGGCGAGATTTCGGTGAAGTTCTCTTGGAATGGGGGACAGAAGAAGCAACACGACTATCCGGCTTGGCCTGGTTCATCTGGCCAGTATTGTTGCTTGAGTAGAAATGACGTGAACTTGGGGACTCATTGCTCATAGATGACCCTTGCGGAGTGTAAAAATTTGTTTCATGGCTCTCATCGTCCGAGGATGACATGGGGGGCGGTGAATTTATGCTAGGAGGCAGTGGGGGTTTGGTAAGTGGTGGCAGCGGCTGAAGGTCGGGGCTTGGTCTATATCGATCCGATATTTTTCCTGAATTCAAATTATTCAATTTTCTATAAGGTGAACCATCGACCCCATTGCTATCAGTACTCACTGCTGCACCTCTGGTGGATGGCTCCACAGTCCCAATGTACAAAAAGGTGGATGGTGGAATTCTTGATTCTTCATTAGTCCTTTGTGAATTGCTACCAACAAGTTTTTGGGACTCATCAGAGTGTCTCACTCTGTGCTTGTACAAATAGAACGCTAAAGCTGACAACATTCCTAATGCGACAGTTCCAACTGATATTGCAATTGCCACTTTCTTGATTGGCTTAGTTGCTGCCTGCTGCTGCTGATTGGTAACTGGATTTGCCACAGGTATGCCATTGGCTGGCGCAGGAGGAGACTGCTGGACCTGATCTGGCGTCGGCCCAGTTTCGTGGAAGAAAGGCTGGTCTTGGTCCGGTGTGGCTGGCAGTGATGGAGGTGATGGAGGCGGCGATGGTGGCGGCAAGATTTCAGATTGAGGAGGTGGTGGTGCTGAACTAGCTGGAAACAATGGCTGATGCAGAATTCTCCTGTTATCACCAAGTGAATCTTGAATTCTGGGCTCCTTACCTATTGCAAATTCAAGCCTGGAAGATGTAGCCAATGATAGGATCAAGAAAATGCTAAAAATACGAGTCCTCATTGCGCTGTTTTCTTGGTAAGTTCTCTTATGTTCCTTTCTTTCCGGCTATTCATCTCTGTAATCAAGATTTAGAGAGAGAAAGAGAGAGGGGGGCTGTAAAGAGAAGCTTCTGTGAGCTGCAAGATCTAGATGCTCTGAATAGACGATCCTCGAGCAGTTGCTAGCTTCACTTTTTCATTTTAATATTGTTCAAAAAAAATTACATACAACTTTTCTTTATAAAATTAATGGTTTTTTAAAAGATAAATTGTGCAAATACTTATAAGAAAGATTGTCCAGACTTTACTACCATTTTTCACAGGGAAAATTGCGCCATTAGTCATCAATCTATGAATTTTGTTGTAATTTCATCCTCAACTTATTTTTTTGGCACTAAATTCTCCAACCAATCCCCTTTTTTTTAGTGTGGATAGTGGATGGATTATGCCATTGACATAAAAAATTTAATTACTTTGTTGAAAAGATGATTATAATTCACTTTAGTTAATATATCTAAAAATGAAAAAAAAAATTAAAAAAAATCACAAAACCCGACCCCTAGTTGCTATTCCCTTGACCTCCTTTGTTGCTCTTGCATAACCCCATGTCCCGTCTAATTGGCGAATTTTCATCCTTTCATTGTGTATGGAAGACCGGAAGTTTGGTGCTGGACGCAATAAAAACTATTATGTTGAGGGCAGTGGCATCAAATATAAGTTAAAAGGACAAAACAACAATATAATCAATAGACTGGGGACTAGAAATGCAATTTTCCCATTTTACTATCGTGTTGAGCGGTTCATTAAGGACAGTGTGAAATAATTGGACGTAGTTGTCGGGACAAAAAGACCACGTTAGTCTTTGAAAAACAAATTTTATTACATTTTGCTTTTTGAGGTTGCAAGGGACGGTGGGTCACATTACATATTCCTTTGTTTTGTTATTGCTGCCAATCAATTAGGACATGTCTCTTTATCATTTTCAAATCGTTTTTTATTTTCGATTTGTCAAAATATTGAAAATACGTTCTCTTTTCTATTTTCGAAAACGCGTTTTTGAAAACAAGTTAAAAATTTACAAAAAAACTCAAAACGACAAATTGTTGTTTTGGGTGTTTTCAGTTATAGTTAAACTAAGATTTTCAAAATGCGTTTTGAATATTTTCAAACTGTAAAAAAGAACATATTTTCAACAATCTCAAAATGGACACTCAAAACACAAAACTCAAAATAAATTCTCAAAACATAAAATTGAAACACAAAGAGAACAACCCCTTAAATTCTCTCCTTTTTTTCGATCAGAAATCACGTTTGTATCACTTCCAACACTTGCACATTTTTTTTATAAACTCTACGACTTTAATATACATGATTTTTTATGGAACGATCTAAATGTATCTCATATTGGTCACGGATCGTGAGAAATTCTGTCTTATTGATTGGTAAGCACTCAAAATGGTTATTATAATTTGCCCGCATTGCAAATGGGTGACCTGGAAAATGGTTTCTTTTGATAGAAGTCTGGTTCTGTCCAGTTACCAATCGAGAAAAACAAGTCATTGTAAATGTCAATAAAATGTAATGAGCAAATTGTATCTCGTATTGTTCGTGAATTATCCGCCTTGTTAATTTATAGGGCGTGTTCGTTAGAGATTAAAATCGAATTAAAATTGAAAAACTAGTCGTTATTGTTGACTTTTATTAGACGAGTGAGATTCAATAACTGTTAAGGGATATAATCCCACATCGAATAAAGATATAGATACAGACCAATTAATAAAGATTTTGGGCTACTCCTCTTAATAAGGTTGACCTTTTAAGATGGACCCCCAAATCTTAACAATAACGACTATATTTTCAATTTTAATCGAATTTTAAGCAATACCATACAAGACCATAATAAACACTTTGAAAAGATGATCTGATAAAATCGATTTCTACCTTGCAAAATGTTTTATTGTAACACCAAACCTCGAAAAGCATATGCTTTTAGCTTTTGATTTCTTTTTAGAGTACCAATATTCATTCTAGTGGAATGACTCCACACACCAAAAGACACCGATATCCTTTTCAATACTTTATTTAAAGATAAAAAGATTTCACTAGATCTACACATCATATATATTCTTCATTAATATTAAAGTACAACTTACAAACTAATTTAAGTACAACATACAAACTAATTCTTCATATAAAAATTCTTGTCCAAATAACATATGTAAAATGGGATATTCTCCTTTATTTTTTTCTAATAAAAAAAGCAATTCATACAAACTAATTTAAGTATCATCAAGACGTGCAACTTGGCCATGTCGCCTAGTTATTCTTTACGTTTTTTTACATCTAGGCCACCTTATGCTCATAAGAATAAAACTATTTGTACCGAATTGTCCTTACCGAAAATGTTACACCCTTTTACATGTGTGCGGGACCCGTGTGAATAAAAAACTCCCAAAAATGTGGTCCCCATACCCTATTGTGAGTGTAGGCAAAAGATTTTGTAAAAACAATTATGTACATGTAGCATTGTACATGCTCATAAAAGCTTGAATCTTGATTCTATCGCCTAATTATATTTTACGCTCTTTAGAACACTGTTTAGAATAATGAAATGATAAAATTAGTTTCAGTTCTCTCGATTTTGTGTCTGAGCCCTCGATCTGATTTTTTCACATGGTCGGAATGATTTTTGGGTCGATCCTTAGAGTTCACGACCGATCCAATCCGGTTTGAATAACGGATTAACCTCACCTTTTAGAAGATGATCATCAGTAACAAACACCATTAAAATTCATTTCGTAAACACAAAGAGAATCATTATTCTTCTCTTATATTTCGATCGGTGATAATCCCTATACGTTTAATTATTTTTGCCTAAAATAATGATGCATTTCGGTTTTTTTGCTTATTGGTCATGTGTTGTTGATAGAGTGGAAATGAATTTCTTTATAAGTTAATCCTAATTAATGATTAACAAGTTATTTATCCTTGTTTTAGAAGTAAAGTTTTGTTGACACTCGAATATGAATCATTGGGGGTATATTTGGTAATATGATCTCGACCATGCTCGACGAAATCAATAAAAAAAAAATTAAAATTTTATTTATTATATTGGCTAATTTTTGTACATATAGTCTCATTATCCATGAATAAAAGACTACCCTTTATGCTTGAAAAGCTTAGAAATATTCCATTTTCATGTAGCACGGCAAGCACCCCCCCCCCAACCCCTCCCCTCGTTCACTCACCCCACACTCTTGCTTCCATGTGATGAATTCGGACAATCTTAGACAAAAACAAAATGGCCTTTCGTGCTTGCTAAGAAATCAAGTTTCGATCGAGTAGTATAAATTCTCATATATTGTATATTTATCATTAAGATGTCCCCTGTAAAATAGTGGCTCGCTTGGAAATATAGATATTAAAATTCAATTGTTCTTTGAGCTTTATATACATCGTTTGCAAGTTTGAGTTCGATTGGATTATGATACTATATTAAAGCACTGTCTGGTTCAATTAGAAAGATGGATTAAAATTTAAGTAAAAGTTAGTAATTAACTTTAACCAAGCATTTTATGGGCCCCCAACTTTTCGACCATATATTCCATCAACTTTTATCAAAATCAGTTACTAAAAAACCAAATAGGGACTAAGACTCGAATATCCATCTTTAAAGATCAATCTTGTTAAGAAGATTAATACAAACCTTTATTTATTTCATCTTTATTTTACGTGAAAATTTAGATAAATATATGACTCGTGCTTTTAACGTCTTGTCTCACCATCTAAAATTATATGATTATTGTTGTTCGAAAAAGTGGATAAATTCAAATGTTACCGTTTCGAAAACGATAGATGTACCTAGCATTCACCATTTTATTTTGAAGTGGGCAATACGAATGATTGTTGTCTTGTACGTAGGACACTTTTGCATCCTTAATATTCTATGATATCCAACGCATGTTTTTTTGCTACGTAACTTCTCCAACCCAAAAGCAATGGATGTTCAATGTCTTGTATGTATGTTTCATTCAAGGCTATCATTATTCCATTTTTTTTTTCTTGTTTTTTGGGCCAAAACTATAATACCAATTTAAATTGGCTTAACCTCTTACGAGATCTGTTGAAAAAATAAATTAGTTTTATTAGTTGGTTTGACCAATTTTTGATCAATTATTTTAGTGGGTCCCGTTAGTTGGACAAAAGATTTCTTTGACGGAGTGTGTTCTACTCCATAAGTAGA
>CAIGRS010004485.1:0-11555 GCA_903798395.1 Fraxinus floribunda
TTGTATTTCATTTCACTTTTTGTGAAAGTGACAGTAAATGTCATTTTTTAAATAAAAAGTGACATTGCACTTAACTTTTTATTTAAAAGTAATGCAATGTAACTTTTATTAAAAAGTGATACAATTCACCCAAGTAATTAGGGTTTCGTCAATTTTTTTTGAGTTTTTATCATTTTTTTAATTCCTATCACTTTATCGAATTGATTCCAAAGTTTTTATTGATATTTTGTCACTTTGTTTAGTCGTCACTTTATTAAACTGATTCTAAGGTTTTGATTAGTATTTTGCCACTTTTTGAATGTTTATCATTTTTTGGAATCTTTGTGCCTTTTTGTAAAATATGTTACTTTTTTAATAACAAACGTCACTTTTTAATGAAAGCGAGATTGTAGTGACACAGTATTTTTTTTACTTTCAAAATACTTTTCATATGATTTTTCGACCCTTAATTTTAAAGGTATTTTTGTAAGTTGTTCAATTTAAAAACTAATCATTCAACATATCTACATGATCGAATCCATAATCGTCCACTAGATATACATTCATCAAATAAATACGTTCTTACATTATATTTAATATTATATATAAACATATTTCAAATTTCTAGCATTTAAGGATGTCCAAACTAATTTAGACAAATGGATTGGAATAATTAAATAATTAAATAACACAATTAATCAATTAATTTTATTAGCAAGTTCATTTAATCAAAATTATATTTTAATTTATTATCGAGTTAGAGTCTAATTCCAATTCAGCATAGGACAAGTTTATTTAATTGAAATCATTTTTTTATTAATTTTTAAAATTAAATTTTAATTAAATACCAAATTACAGTCCAACTCCAATTCCAAAATTATAGGGAGTGTTTATTTAATTAGAATCAAATTTTAATTAAATACTAATTGGAGTCCAGCTCTAATTCCAAAATTTTCAAGCGAATTAAATCAAAATTTTAATCTAGGTGAAAACTTCTAAATAAAATTCAATTTACGGTCAAAATCTTAAGTTTAAGTTAAAATAAAAATTTAAAAATAATTAAAAAAACTAGTGGATTCTAAATAAAATTTTGATTTGGTCAAAATTGAAAATATACGTCAAACCCTTTTCAAAAAAAAATAAAATAAATTTAAATCCTTTTTAATAATTACATTAAAACCCCCTTTTGAAAAATTGTATTCTAACCCAATTTTAAAATTATAAACAGGGCCTTCCAATTTCGTAAATTACAAAAAATACCCCTTCATTAAAATTTCAACTTGAACACAAACTAAAATTCGAGTTAGGGGCTCGCAGTTTCATAAATTGCAAAGGAAGCACCCACCCCCCAAATCAACACACCTAAATCCTCCCATCACTTCCTTGTGGCACCGCCAACGGTCTGCGTTGCTATGTGTGGATGAAATGGTGCATTGCCACGGCAAGAGTAGAAGCGCACAACACTGCTGCAATCACTAGCAGTAGCAGCACTTGACGCTGCCAATGACAACGAAGATGACAACAGCACACTTCCGCCATGCCAACGACATTGTCTTTTCGTCGAAGCAACCTACATCTTTTCAACCCACTTTTGACCAAAAATTAGTTTTCTTTTCCAAAATAAATTTCAGAGGATGAAAATCAATTTTCTTAAAAACTAAAAACAATAAATCAACAACAATCAACTGTTGATTGTTCTAAGATTCAAAAATAATTTCTAACAAATACAAAGTCGGTTCTGATACCACTATTGAAAATTTACTTGTACATGCACAGCAAAATTTAAAAATAATTTTAATTCCCTTCGAGGATCGTTTTTGTATTTAGATAGAAATCATGATTAGAATTATACATTTATTAAATTCTTCAAACTCATTTGAGAAACTTGATCACGAATAATTACAATCTTGCCAAACCTTTGCGAATCACGATTTTCCACATCATAGATGTCTAATTGTCCAGTATCTAATGATAATCCACACATGCGAACAAGAATGAAAGATTAAAGTTCCTCTTTCTTGTTCGAACAAGATTATAATACTGTGAGATATGTATTCTGATTTCTCAAAGCCTAACTGCTTATTAATCGATGTTTAAGTGGACCGGACACATCCATTAAACATAGGTCTGCCCAATAGTTAATTAGTTTAATTAATTGACTTTTAGGGTAAGTCAATTAATTAGATTAATTAACTTAAGCTCATTAATAAACAATCCAATTAATTAATTCTACAAATATCCAACATTTGTCGATTAATTAATTTATAATATCATTCTTCCGGTTCACGTTTTTGTATGTGATGCATAGGTTCTAGATCACTATGTTGAACAACAAGAATTATTATTTTGATCTAATTAAAAATAAGATAAATTAAAACTGCCATTTAATTTATAATTAATTACATACATTGTCTCAAATTGACATCTAGAAATGTGTCAAATAATACATATGATGGAACACTAAATCAAATTTGTCCATTTACTATGAAACTATAATCCCTTCATTAAAATAATCCGATCAATTATGATATATGGAAGTGTGTCAATCTCGATTATAAATCATATCTTTTATCTCACTCTTAAGTTACTAATAGTTGAAACTCTTTTCGATTTACATACTTACCTTGGCCAAAGATTTTGATATCAATTTATCCGAATGAAATATAGATCATAATTTCTTAATATATAACATTACAATAAAAATGGGCTTTGACAACACTTAAAACACAACATTCATTGATTGAATGTTGTTAAAAGGGTCAATTGCAAACAACACTTAAAATACAACATTCATTGATTGAATGTTGCTAAAAGGGTCAATTGCAACGTTCGTGTGAGTGAATGTTGCTAAAATGGTCTATTGGCAACATTTTTTAAATGAACGTTGCGAAAAGTGACCTTTTGCAACGTTCGCTGACCGTTGCGAAAAGTGAAACGTTCGTTGACCGCTACGAAAGGTCACTTTTCGCAACGTTGAATGAACGTTCCAAACGCTGGCCGTTGTGAAAAGTCCCGCACCTCCTCAAAATCAAATTATTTGACATTAGCCCTCATTTTTCCATCTTTTCGTCTCTTCTCTTCTCCCGTCTCCGCCTCCTCTTCTATCGTTGCTTCCCCTCACTCACACACACAAACTCATTGCTTTCCTTTATCTCTGCTCGACACCACGACTACTCTATCTCCAACTCTGACCGGACCAACGACCAGGCGACAGCCTCATTTCTTTAGGCGACTTCTTCTCTTTGGAAGAAGAAAATGATGGAGACGAAGATAATGACTCCGAGACTGAAAAAGACCATAACCACTTCGAAAACCTGCAACTCGAAGCTTGCTGATGGGTATTGATACTAGTAGGTTTCGCGAATTTCTTCCTTTTTAGCTGATTTTGTGTCTGTTTGATGATCTTGGGGTTTTCTGGAATGCAAAAATTGAAGGGCCAAGTGTAGTATTTTTTAACCAGTTAAATTTTCTTGATGATTTCTGTTGTATTTTCTCGATGATTTCTGTTATATTCATTCTTAGCTCTACAGATTCTAATGGCTCTTCGAGATCTTTTATAAGACTGCTAATTCCTTCATTATCTGATCCCTCCAGCTTCATCCTTACCATTTCAATTATAACCTTTACTACCATGTAAGCACCTGCGGATTTTATAGACACGAGTCAGGGACCAGATCTAAAAGAAGGATTCATAAGAGTGACACAATACGAGTAGAATAGGTTAGAAAAGGAAGAGTAATCAAAACTAACATAGAAAGGTTAGACATTTGTTGTGTTTGAAGTTTACGTAGAGGTTATTATCCTTTGTTCTGGTTTCTATTAAGAGATGGGCCAAATTTACCTAATTGTTTTGAGCTCAATGGGTCATAAAGTATTCATTTTTCATTTCAATAGTCATGAGTATGAGATGATTATGGCGGTAATCTGGAAGCCTATCAATGATACTGGAAAAAATTGCCGTCATGTCTTCAAGGTTTTTCTTCTTTCTTGTTTACGGAGAAGCTGTATGTTTTGTCATTGAAATTCTTGTTTTATTTTTACTATAACTTCTTGGGGACTTTCCTATCTATTCCTCCATACTCTCTCCAGACCCCTCTACAAATTGAAGAGAGCAGTATTTTTTGCTTTTACATATTTCTGAAAAAAAAATCTAGGAAATATAATTTTTAAATTAGTTTTTCCGACCCCCATTTTTTGTGAATTGATGGTGACCTCTGTTTTACCTCATCCTGTTGTATGCATTCGCTGTTCTTTTTGGCATCTAGCATTCTCTTGAATATGCAAATGAACAATTTTCCAGGCTTTGACTGTTTTGGAGTACTTGGTAGCTCATGGATCAGAGCATGCCATAGATGAGATCAGGGAACATACTTACCAAGTGTCGGTGAGTTTCTTTTTTATATCTACAAATTTTTAGATAAGCGTGGAATTTCTTAGGATGATTAAGTTAGCATTTACAATGTATTTTTCTTTTGATAGGCATTGTTCGATTTTCAATATATTGATTCCAGTGGGAGGGATCAAGGAAGCAATGTTAGAAGGAAATCTCAAATTGTTGTAGCCCGTATAAATGACAAGGAAAAAATACAAGAAGTTCGTGAGAAGGCTGCTGCTAACAGGGACAAGTAAGTCTGCTTCAAGTGTCCTGATTACCCTTGCCATGGCATAGTTACACCTCAGAAGTATTATTTTGTAGCTGTTACTTTCCATTTTGTTGATTCATTAAATTAATCACTAGAAGCACTGATAGGAATGGGAACCCTGCTTATGAAGATGATGGACGAAGTTCTTCCAGGTTTTTAAGTTTTCTAATGTTTTAAGTAAAAATTAAAATCCACATCTGCAGTCAAATATTTTTGTATTTCCCTTACAAAAGATATTATTGTTCTGTTAGTCAAATGACCTTTTTTGCAACGTTCAGCAAACGTTNCATTTTTTGCCTGTTGCGAAAGGTATTTTTTGGTGTAGTATAAGAATGACGAATCATCTATTGATCATTCACGGCCTTTATATAATTCTTGATATATTCAAATGATTTCATATTGGTCTTGGCCGAGAAACATATGACATCATTAAAGTTTGTTTGTCCTCATATAAGAAATTATGAAGACCTCAAGTAAAATGACCAATTCCAATACTGAACGTTAAGGATTAACCACTAACGCTCAATAGTTATCCATATGGAATCTTTTCAATGGGTCTCCAATATTTTGTTCTCTTGTCAAAAACATCCACATGTCCATTTAAATGTCACTATTTTCTAACTTGTGAGATCAACTACTCACTTCATAAGTGAGAAATATCATACTTGGCGATCTATCTGTAATAACGACATTCGTATCTCGCTATTACTATGACCACACACAACTCCTTGTAATTAACAAGTTATCAAAACTTGAATCTACAAATTCTATTAATTTAATTTGTCAGAATAATAATTCAATTAGATAATAAATTTTCTATAAATAACATCATATTAAAAATGTTTAAGATTGAACAGCGTACAACACTTACAATCATGTACTACTTTATTTCGAATTGTTGATTTCTGGAGATCCGGTTGTATCCCTCCCTTGTATTCTTGTGGGTTATATATTCATGGTAAGAGCATATTAACTCCAATCATCCCTTTTTGGTATAGCCTAAAAATTCACGAAGACTGGTGGTGCTTTGCTCAAAAAAATAAACAAGTTAAAATCGATTAAAAGATTCTGTATAAATTTAAAGTTTCCACCATTTACAACTCCATTACCCCACTTCATGCTCGTGCATAAACAATTATATTCTACAAGAAATCATAATCACAGAAAATGAAAAATAGACCAAAGATGCTGAAATTTATAGATTCTGGTAAGAATCTTTCATATTTCATGTCCTTTATGGTTTTTGGTAGAACTATTTAATATAGAGCACGTGTGAAATTAAAATAACTGAATATATGAAAGTAGATTTGGAAAACTCGAGCATATAACTATTGAAAAATAGGTATATTGATCAGTTTTATGTTGAGAGAGAGCTAATATACTTAAATTAGAGTTAACCTGCCTATTTTATAACCTACAATAAATAGAAACCGGGTATACTAAAGTCACAATTGTTAATACTTAAACCTAGTCAATTAAAAATTCTTAGTTTTTTTAGTACAAACGGTCAAAATATCCTACAAGTAGTTATTAAGACAGTTTTGACTGCAACATGTTGACAGATTATAGTGTTGTACGTGATTTACTCAATTGCAAAAATTAACAAATATGAACACCCTATATAACGTGGTAAACCCTTAAGGAAAACATCCACAGGCCCCCATGCCATGGGCAAATCAATCCACTAAATCAAACGATCAAAAATACAATAGTGTCTGTTTTGTTATTTCACAAAATTAACAAAAAACAATCAAAAGAAATCTAAGAACAACTCCTTGATTTTCTTCTTCGATCTTGACTTGTTGTAAAAGTTGAATCAAACCATTCGATGTTGACACTTCACTATAGTACTCAGCTGTAACCACCACTTGAATTAAGAACCACAATTTTTAACTTACGCCAAGCAGTTTGATCTTTGAATTGGATTGAACATTCACACTATGGTGTGTTTTCTTCAAGTATGGTTGAAAAACACGGTTTTGCTACAATATTATTCAATAATGTAGTCGCTGGGTGAACTCGTTGGACTATAGTAGAACTCGTTATTACAGGTTCACCATCGAGATTCTGGTTTCTAAAAGCAAGCTTTTAAAGTATTTAATAAGGCATGAATATTCGATAGCCCTTGCTAAAAGATGGCAGAATGCATGACTGGTGCTAGGTCACCGAACTACGACAGATTTTTCAAAGCTATTCTGTTATGAGATTAATCAATAAAGCATGTCGTCTGGCAGAATGTGTAGCGACTGGTCCACCGACTGCTTGTATATTTTCTTAAAGCAGTTGTTTATCTTCTTGATTTCTTCATTTACTTGTGTAAAGCAATAAACAATATTCCAATTAAAGTTACCTAAAAATCAAACAACGAAACACGGCAAGTATATTATCACAAATGATTTATTTGATATGGTAATAAATAGAGTTAAGAAAAGACTAGATTAAATCTTACTTAAAATTATACACAATAATATCGCTAAGAATATAATCATATCATACCAGATTTATTTGATATGATTATAAATAAACTTCAGAAAAGTTTAATAATAAACCAACCTTTTCTTAATTTAATTATTTAATATATCAAATAATATCTAGAATGGTAGGTAAATAAATTTGTATTAAATGCAATATGGAAAGACAAAATTGCATCCTATTTTGGGTGTTAAAACCCTAAAATTCCGTAGCCACAGACTCGAACCACCCAGGATTGACTGCCTGCTCGGACAGCATCATGCTTTTCTTGTTTTTAACCCTTGTCACTAACATTTAAAAAATCAACCTATCATTTTTCCAACAATCTCAAAAACCAATTTTGGATTTTTAATATCACGTTTATGAGTGTGTGTTGATCAAATTATGAACATGAACTACTCCCCTTAGTCAGTTCTCATCACACATCGTGCTCCCTCTAACTCAAGCTTCCTAACACATGTTTTTGTTATTACAATTTCACCATCATCACAAAATCAAAATCTACTATTCCCCATTTTTTGAAATTAAAAGCACACCATAACAACAAATAGTTAAATCAGAGAATTAGAGTCAAAATGATAGAACCAGCCAATTAGCGGACTCCTTGGCACGTAGAATGTTGGTCTGGATTGTCTATCTAGTATTGGGGCCTCTGTCTTCCTTGACTTCCTCGACTGGGTGAGACTCGACTCTTTCTTTAGCAGTAGTTGGTTTAAGCTAATGTGATAAGAAGCCAAAACCTTATGCCTTCAAAGTTCAAACTAGCTATCATCTGAAATTGTCCACGTAGATTTAAAAATATGTGCGTACCAGATCATATATATAATCTTTTTCAATATTCTTTTAAATGCCCATAGTGTTGACTCTTTTCAATTTTTTTTTAAAACACAATTTTTTTAATTCATAGAGTTTACTTTCACATGGCTATAGAGATAAACCATTTCTCATGACATTCGTTCATTATCAAGGACGGCTTCACACACCCATGGTGGTAGCCCACTAATAAAACTACCTATTTATGCAATATCATATTGCACTGCAGAGAGACATAGATGCTAACCATGAGTCCACACTCAAACGCTTGTTACCTTAAGATGACAACCTGTCAGTAAAGGGTCGCAATTGAAGTAGTCACAATGTCCTAATGGTGTACTTATATGATAGTAATTTACCACAAGTTAAAGTGAGCACACCACACTGATTAGAAATTCCAATTTTATCTCAATAATTACAAACAAATCAAAAATTCACATCTAGTGACATTTGCAAGAGAAGCCCCAATTTTTCTTTTTTTATATAAATGCAAAACACATGCAAACAAAATGAACACACAAAATCAAACGAAAAAATTATATACATCAAACTGGCTTTTCATGTATCATGCATATGCCAATGGCTTTTCATAAAATTTCAAATTTGACAGTATCTTAAGCCTTGGTAAGGAAATCAATCAGTTGTCCTTTAGTGTGAATGTGTTCTAGGACAATTATATTCCTTTCAACTAAGTCCCTAATGAAATGATGTCAAATATCAATATGCTTAGTCGTAGAATGTTGAACGGGATTCTTAGATATATTTATAGTACTAGTATTATCACATAACAAAGTAATAGATTTTTTATTAATACCATAGTCGCTGAGCATATGCTTCGGAGTAGTTGTGTGCTACTACCGACAACAATATACTCTGCTTCTGCGGCACACAAGGATATAGAGTTTTACATCTTACGTAGCTAAGATATAAGATTATTACTCATGTAGAAACAACCTCCAGATCTGCTTTTCCTATCATCGATGTTTTCAGCCCAATCAGCATCTAAATATCATAGCCTGTGGGATGAAGATCTCTCTATTCCAATCATGTTTGTATCAATTATCCCTTTATTAATTTAATCAAATTTCATTAAGGAAGAGATGATAATTATACCAATTGACCGTCTTGGATGTAAATCTTGAACTCTTCCTTAAAATCATCAAACTCCCAAAAGCTCCACAATTCTTTTTCGACGTATCTCCAATTATAAGGAATGAACAAGTGGGCGTTTCGGGTTTGGATTTGCGTTTGATTCACAAACTCACTTTATGGTTCACTTTTTTGTTCTTAAAACATGAGGCAGAGTGAGAAAGGAAAGAATTCTTAGAATAGTATTTTACATAAATCTCTATATCAATTCTAAATATCTGATGAGTCCTATTTATAATTGATAAATATAAATTTATTCTAATTCTCTAATTAATAATTTAACTAAAAATCAAAACCATCCCCAATACTAGGATGAGGCGTTGTCACTTTATTGGGAAAGAAATTTTATCTCCTATATCCTCTTATCAAATAACTAAATTTTGAACAATTCAAAATTAATTTAAAATAAATAGCTTTTAATTATTTTTCCTTATCCACTACAAGGTTAAACTGGCTTAACAATCAACTCCAAGCACCATGTCATTTCCTCCCAATTTGAGAACCTTCAACTAATATTGAAACTCCAAATTCTATATCCTCCAGGTCAATAAGTTACAGATAGCGTTACTCACAGATGTGGGTTTGACTGGCTGAATCTTACAGTTGATATTTCTAGCCAAGTGTTCATCAATAAAGATGTGGGTACTCTACTATTAATGAGGATGGAAACTCTTTTGTTCTTAATGGTTCTTGGAATTCTGATGGTTTTTGTCCTACTGCTGCCTGTTAAAGCATGGATTGAAATCTCTATTGCTTCATTTGATTTATGCTCCACTTGTTCTCCTGGTAATTCTTCCTCACATTTGTCCTCTTCATCCACCAGTATGAAATTCGGCATTCTATCACACTTGTAGCACAGCCCTAGTTCCCTCTTGGTTTAGAAATCTGAGGGTGTAATAGTTTTGAACTTCAGGGAATGGTTTGGGTATTTTAGAACCTGGTCCAGTGTAGGGGGTAACTTTGTGGGTAGTTTCAGTTTGTTCGGTATTAGGATAGATCAATTTGGTTTGTGTATAAGGTTTATAAGTTTTGGTCCCTTAGTTTATGGCTGCAATAGTATTCTCCTGCGAGAGAGCCACTTCAAAAGCCTTAGCTAAGGTTGTAGGTTTGATATTTTCACTATCAATTTGATTTCCTCTTTCAAGCTACTGGTGAAGACAGATATGTTGCATGATTCAGGTAGGTGAGGCAGTGATAACATCACCTGAGACTTCAATTTATCAAAATGTTCCAGATACTCAGCAATAGATCTCTTCTGGCTTAGCTTGCTGAACATTTCAATCACCTCTCCAACCTTGTTTTCTACTAATCTTCTACAGATTTCATTAGAAAATGTTCCTCATTCTGCCTCTGGATGACTGGTTATAAATCCATAGAACTGTACATCAGTTTTGCACTTCGAATACATTTCAGCAATGCCTATTTTCATCTCCTCGGGTACTTGATGGATCTGAAAATACTTCCTAGCTTTCCTTAGCCACTCTCTAGGACCCTCCCCATTGAAGTAAAGAAAGTCTATCTTAGAAATTTTCGTATTCAACCTATGATTACCCTACCATTTCCTTGTGTGGAATAATCCCATATCCCAGTGTCCATCACTCCATCAGATAGAAAGTGAGTCATGTGACCTTCCATTAGTATCCATTTGCCATTTTCTTATGATGAAGAGTTCCCAGATCCAGAATTAATTGGTCCTCCACTCATCTTGGACATCATCTCGACAATGTTTTTGTTAAGAAATATAGGGTTATTTTGTTTTATTATTTATTAAGGATAGAATAGTCTTTTCAGTTTCTTTTGTTTAGCCTATATATAGTCTCTTTGTATTTATCTTTTTGTATTCTATTGCATCATGTAGAATCAATGAAACCCTACCCTCTTCTTTTTTATTATTTCTTTGGATTGTCTAACATGGTATCAGAGTTAAGTTTCATGGGATAAGGCTTAATCTCAAACAGAGCTTTATAGAAAAGAGACGATTTCGAGGGGGTTTTCATTCAGTTTTTGCAATCTGATATTTCGTTTTTCTTTCTTTTGCGATCTGGTTTTCCTTTTCTTTTTTTTATGGCTACTGAAAAAGACTATTCGCTTCAGTCTGTGAGTGTGAGGTTGAATGGAAAGAATTATTCATATTGAAGTTACATGATGAGAGATTTTCTTAAGGGTAAAAAGATGTGGGGATATGTTAGTGGAACTTCTGTGAAACCTAGAGATACAGATGAGGGTTATGCTGCTTTGATAGATACTTGGGAAGCAAATAATGCAAAAATTATTACTTGGATTAACAATTCTATTAAGCATTTCATAGGTACACAGTTAGCGAAGTATGAGACAGCAAATGAGATTTGGGATCATCTGCAGAGGTTATTCACTCAGTCAAATTTTGCAAAGAAGTATCAATTGGAGAATGACATACGAGCTCTTCAGCAGAAGAATATGAGTATTCAGGAGTTTTATTCTGCTATGACAGATCTTTAGGATCAATTGGCTCTTACAGAA
>CAIGRS010004502.1:0-11816 GCA_903798395.1 Fraxinus floribunda
GTAGTAGGATAAAATTTCACCTTTTATAATGTAAAAAGGCTGCTGTACAAAAGATTCGAATAAATAAGATTGCAGTAAGTTGTCTCAGGTTTTTTTCTTCTTCCCAGTCCTCTATTTTTTCCCTGCATCTCCAGCTTCTTCCCTCCTTGCTGTTGGTCCATTTTCTGCTGTTACTTCCACACACTACATGTCAACAAAGTTGTACAAACAGCCAACAGATAGACAGAAGATAAGTAGAAAACAAGCTCCTCTGATGAGCAGGAAATTAACTACATTATATACAGAAAATTGGTTCAATTTTTTTGTATATAAATAACATACTTCATCACGAAGGACAGAAGATGTGCGCTTCTCTTCATCAACGGGAAAACAAATGCATCGTGGAGTTGGTTCTTCACGAAGTTGAAAGATGTAGTTGACGACCCATAGCGGCTAGTGTTTGTATCAGACAGGACGAAGAGCATTAAGCGGGCAATATTCAAGTTGTACCCGCTTTCTTAGATGGTGTTTGCATGTGGCATATTGAGAAAAATCTTATCACTAGGTATAGCAGTAGCAATGTCGTATTCTTGTTCAAGCGTGCAACATTAGAATACCGCATATAAGAATTCTAATAGTTAATAGGATATATTAGAACCATCCGATGAGCAGTTGCTTCATATTTGGAACATGTTGGTATATCTTCATGGTCACGTGCAAATTTCAGTGGTAACCGATACAACATTATGGCGAACAGCAGTGCGGAGTTCTTTAATTCGGTTCTCAAGCGACAACAAAGTTTCCCAATAACCTCATTGGTCAATAACATTAGGTCTCTAATGTAACGGTGGTTTTTCGAAAGGAGAACCACATCCATCAAATGCCAAGGTGCCTTGACACCAAAGATGGAGGGAGAATTGAGAAAATTGTTTAACTCGGTACAACATTAGAAGTACGTCACTTGGATGAAATCGTGTTGGAGGTTGGTGTAGGCATGAACATATATATTGTCGCTCTTATAGGAAACATATGCGTATGTCGATAGTTCGAGATACGACATACTATGCGCACATGCATCCCGAGCAGCTTGCGCAAAGGAGAAATCACTTTATAACTTGTGTTCCCTGTACTATACCACTGATTTCTAGCAAACTGCATACAAGGAAGTTATTCATCCAACTGGAATCGAGTCCAATTGGGTTGTTCCTCATGCGATTCGTTGCATCCATGTTTCACTACCAAATATATGTAAACCACCAAAACGACCTCTTACCCAACGAAAATGGTCAAGACATGAAAAGTCGATCAGCACGAGAAAATGTGGACGGTGCGGTAGTTACGGACACAACAGGAAAGTGTGTAGGAACCCATGACCATTGACTAACCTGGGCACTTGAGTGTTTTCCATAATCATGATAACATCGAATTCGTCATTCATTAATAATATACTTTTACATTTCTACGTTATTCTCACATACCAATGAACATTACAAAACATAAATTTAGTACTACGATTCCAAGATCATTACATAGTCACGTACTAAATCTCAAACAACACTAAAGGTAAATCATATCGAAGAGTTCATAAACTTTCAAACTACATTAACTTCATCACTTCGTCAACATAAGCCATGACAATGATAATGTGTTTCTTATTTGAAGTGTTCATAAAAAGGATGATGTACGAATACATCTACATGTCCTCAACTGCGAACTGACGACATCTCTCATGACATCCAGACTTGGTCCAACATTGTCAACCAACTTGTCGATGTATTGAATGCCAAACAAAAGTTGGTATTTGTCCAGTGATATTTTGACCGGGATGATCTCATGATCGGCAATACGATCATCAACTCATGGTTCGCTTGGCTCACCTTCATTTCTCAAATCGGGAAATAGAATTGAATGAAGACTCACTTGACGGTGACGGTTCCCAGGTTGCAGAATATAATGAACAATGACGTGCATTTGTTTATAGTCATCTGAGTCGATGGTGATCGGATTTTTCGTCAAAGACCTGGGGGGGACATGGCCGTAACAACATTAATATGATGAGTTTCTTTGGTTGGAGAAGACATAGTTGAGGGAAGAATTTCTTACTGCTAGGAATTTTTTATGAGAAATTGTGTTTGAACATTGTTTTTAAAGTCATTTGAATGCTTATATAGATGATTAAAGCATTGTGTAATTTTATTACAAGTCTACACTCCAACTCCATGTAATTACAATTGATTGACATTTGTTTGACATCATAAGTTTTAGACCTTGTGCTTGTCATGTGAATAATGAAGTTGTATTTATTACCAATATGCTTTGGTCGAAGTCAACACCGTACCATACTATACTCATCATGAGAGCTTTTAGCTAATGATGATGGATTTTTAACACATCTTTAACTGAAATCATATTAAGGAACTTCTACAATAATCGGTTTGTTGTAATTTTTTTTAAAATTTAATTGTCATCTCATTGCTCTGTCATTTAGTTCGATTGTCCTTGACATTTCATGATATTCTCGTCGTTTCAAATGTTTTTATCAACATTTGGACCATGTTTATCTCAACATTTGACAGTTCATGTATCTAGAACGAGACTTCATTCCGTTTCCGTTAGTTCTATACATTTCTAACATTTCTCGACATTTGAAATATTGTTCTCAACATTAAATACTTGTCATTCTCAACAATTGATATTTCGACTATCATGAAAAATAGTTTGTAAATGTGTACACATTATAAGACCTGAACAACATGCAAGTACTAAAACAGAATATTGTTGTCTCCATTTCAATTCTACATCGACACTAAGAACTATACCATCAACCAAAAAATCTGCTTAATGATGGTACACAAAACAACGTTGCAAATGTTTTTTCCCAACACACAATGCTATGCTCCATCAACATTGTAAGCTAAATACACATCCTTCTTAAACTTACTATGACCAGACTGTGTAAAATGAGTCCGCCTGTTAGCACTTGACACCTTGACCCTGAGGGATCGAGGTCGAGATGGCGGTGAAGCATTGACCTTTCTGCGATGGTGGCAACCACATCTGAGGACTTTCTGGGCAGGTCATCGATGTTGTAAGCATCTATTTCGGATGCCTCGATATGCTGTTCATCAGCCGCAGTGTTGGGTAAAGACAAGTCATCATAATCATCGCATACATACATATCTCCATTTCTTTCAACACATTTAAATCTATTGTACTCATCACTCACCTTGTATCCCTCAATTTCTGTCCCTCAATTTCTATAGCTACATCCTCGAACCTACGTATCATTATACTTATCTGATCGGTTACATGGCCCTTCATAATGCACACATGATCCCCCTCAAAATTTTGTATCGGAGTGGGAAGTCATCTACAAATAACAAAAACGAACAAGACAAATAATATAAAAACCTACTAAGTATATAAAATGACATAAAAAAATATATGAAACCACATAACCATTTAAATACTTGCTACCTAATCAAATAGGTACACGTGCACTAATGCCTATATATTCAACAGAAATTAAGATTTTCAAAATCGAACTATATGTAAAAATCTATAGAACGAAAACGAAAATAGATACCTAGTACTCTAAGTTGAGCCTTAAGAACCCCAAATATATAAAGGATAGATATTAACAAACTTTAACACAAACAATTTTGTCATTCCACATGATTTCATTCAGATATGTCACCAAATTAAGAAACTAGTAGCTGTCACAAAAAGAAAAGCTAGTGCAGCCCAAGAACTAAAGAAATGAAAGCACGATGGGAAAGACAGAGGACATGCTCGTATGGTCATGGATGGTGCAGCACACGAACTAAAAAGTCATGTGAGTTTAACTGAATTTAACATATGTTAAAGACATGTGATAGCTCTAATTCATCCGTTCAACAATTAGAGTATTAGAAATGCAACCTAATGGACAAGATAAACTTTAGTAATAGAAAATGTAAGAAGGTTGTCTATAAAAAAAAATCATTCAATTTTAACGTCATCATCAATAGGTACTTAAGATGAAGCTCTACATGCATGGAAGTCCTAAGATAGCAAGAGGTTTCTGTATAAATCTCAAAGTCAACACTTGTACCTTTTTTTTTTCTTATTATGTGTTCATTTACTGCAAAAGAAAATGGGGATATATTTAACATACAAATCTCTCATGTCAAAAAAATTCTACTCAGGCAAAGAATTTTGTTTTCTAAAAACTGAAATGATTAAGGAATGTATATCAATCAAGGATTCAAAAGGCTAAGGAAGAATAGGATATGCAGTAATAAAATCATTGTTCTGCAACCAAAAGGCTAAATTGTCAAGAGCCTTCCTTATTTAACTTCACATATTAATTTACCTCACTAAAACCTAGGATTCAAAATGAGAGCTCAGAAGCTGCAAATTTTTAGTAGTGCAAGTTTATGTACAAGAACAAAAGGAAAAGAAATTTTTAGTCAACTATTAACAAAATATCCTAATTTGTGTGAATCGCATGGCAATTATGATGGCACTAAGTGTGATAACACGAATGGAATAATGATAACAGTTAAAAATAATAGCAAAACATAACCAAACAAATTACTCAATTGACAATTTTGTCAACGTTAACAAAGCAAAGTACTGTAATGTTTCTATTAAAAAATGGAAATTACAACAACACTCTATCACAAAAGCTCAAACTCTTCATCACTAATTTTCTAATCATCGTGTCCAAATTTAATTAAACTATAAACTAATTTTCAAATATAGTACATCAAATATTCCATAAAAGAAATATTGTTTCGATTAAACAAACAATTGAATATAGCTCAAATTCAACGTTTGCCAACCATTCAGTTTAATAACTTAAGGGCTCATGTAAAACTTAAAATAATTAAATACCAAATACATAATTATAATTATTGAAATTTGAAACTTTCCAAACTTAAATCAAAATTAATCATATTACATGGTAGTATTATTATATGTTATTTTAACATTAAAATATGCGTTACATATCTAAATTGAATAATAATAAATCACTATTACTTACTGGAGTCACAAGTTACCTTTCTAAAATATTATTTAAGTACATTGTTGAGGGTTAAATCTTTTAACCATTTGTTCAAAATAAAATCACAGAATTCTCATGTAATCAATATAATCCAACCAATTCATGTGCACGACTAAATACTAGTTTTGATTATAATATGCAATGATAATATCTCACTATACACGCTAGAATTTGTCTCACCTCTACAAAATAACTATCCACATTAAAATTAGATGATGCCAAAAAATTGGCAATCTTATCAGATTGTGGTCTAGCAAACCAGGTTGCTGCAACATAAGTGAGTATGAGTGTCTGATACATATTCTCATGTTTTCTGCTAAATTTATTCATGTAGATCAACAAAAGAGGAGAAGCGTACTACAAGTAAACATAAATTATACACGCATTGGAGAAATTCATTAAAATTCAAACAACAAATGATGTTTTCATTAGTAATAAATTTCTTTTTCTAGAACTCATCACCAACTACGAACACATATAAAACAAGGGATCTTTTTCTTAGTGGAAATTACATAAAAACAGGTGTTTAAAGATTCATTTTTATAAATCAGGTCTAGAATTTATTTATTCAATTTTCAGATTTTTATCATTTTAATTAAACAATAAATCTTTTAATTAATTGACGCGCGTATCCCGTTAGTTGTAGGTTTCAAAATGGTTCATACCCCCAACTTCCATTTCTATTCAAGCCCTATTTTCTCTCAAGCACAATCTCCTCTCCACCTTATTCGCACCCAATCTCCACCTCATTTCCAAAATCAACCGTGATAAATCTCCGAACTCCACCCAAACTCCGGTGCATTCTTTTTTGTCTACAGTGTGAGTATCTCTCTCTAGTGGGTAGCGATTAGGAATGGCGAAAACAAATGATGAAAAGAAGGGGAAGAAGACGGTGCAAACGTCGGGTCGAACAAGCAAAATGAAGATATTAGACAGTCCCAATAAAACTCCAACAGCAAGGCAAAAATCACTCGGGTCAAGTAGCAATCGGTCATGGAAGAAGGTAACTCCATTTTTGTTCATTTATGGAATTTGAGACAATTTATTTGTTCTACCCGGTAGGTTTGAAGGAAAATGTGTGCGGTAAGATATTTTATGCTACGGAACAGTGACATGGTTTAGGTGTTTTCAGAGTGAAATTGGAACAATGACATGGCAATCTATTTTATGCTACGAAACAATGACATTGGACATGGCTTATGTGCTTTCAGAGTTACACATTTGTTTATTTATTTTATTTGTGAACTGTAATTTGTCTGAGAAGTAGTATTGAAGGTTGCGGGTTTATATGTTGGAAGTATTTTTTGGAATTTCCATTCACATAGAGTATAATGGATTTGTGACCTACTTCCCACATGTCATTGAGATTATAATGGGTCCGTGACCTGATTTGGTCACATGTTATATAATTATACACGTATGTGACCTGAGTGTTTTACGTAATGTGTGGCTGTAACCACTGTCATGTTGCATCTGTGACCTAATATAAACTTCTAATGTAGGTTGGGTTTATATGTTGGGGGTTTATATGTTTATACGCGTATGTGGCCTGAGTGTTTTATGTAATGTGTGGCTGTAACCGCTGTCGTGTTGCATTTATGACCTGATATAAACTTCTGCTGCAGGTTGGGGGTTTATATGTTGGAAGTGTTGGGGGTTTATATGTTTATACGTGTATGTGACCTGAGTGTTTTATGTAATATGTAGTTGTGATCGCTATCATGTTTCATCTGTGACCTGATATAAACTTCTGTTGTAGGTGTAGAAACTCATACTACCGCAACATAAATGGTTTCCAGGAAAAATAACCACGTCCACGGAAAATGGTCTTATGACCAACCAAAAGAAATATTTGAGCGAAGCCCAACGAAGAATACTAATGGGTGCATGCTTTGCGCATTTTATGGAGTGCCATGACATAGTTCTTCAGCCACAGTTGATTCACTACTTTCTTCTCAGACAGGTGCATGCACCCAATGAAAATGAATTGTGGTTCTGTATATCAGGTAGATTTGTTAGGTTTTCTATGGTTGAATTAGGTTTAGTAACGAGTCTGTGATGCAAGGGGAACAGTGACATAGATATACTTAAAAACAGTCGTTCAAGGTTGAAGGAAAAATATTTTAGCCAACTGAACATTGGCACACATGAAGATATGTGGGATGCATTCATATCAGCCTACAAACTTCCAGAACAAGATGTTGAAGTCCTTGTAGACGAAGATGTCGCAAAGCTTGGAGCTATGTAGTTCATTACATCCTACCTGTTTCCAAGAGACTATAAGAAGGTGGTTGATCATTATTTTTTTGTGCTTGTGGAAGATTTTTCTGTGATGGATACATTTCCTTGGGAGAAGATCCTTTATGAAACTATTCTGAATGACATGAGAAATGGTCTGAGTAAGAGGACAAATCATTATAGGCTGAAAGGTCTATTACTACCATTTCAAGTCTAGATGGCAAATGATCACCCATCCGCTGCTAAACTCGAAGGATTTGAATGATTCTCAAACCCTAATGTAATCATTTCAAATTTATGGAATTACTAGATTTTTAAGATGTTTATCGTTAGTAACAATATTTTTTTTTATGTCAGATTCAAATCTGTGACCTGGACCCATCAGAGAATGAGATGAGTATGTCGCATATGAATGGGGTGCAATACATGAAACTAGTTCAGCTAGATATGTCACGCGATGGTGGGAGAAAGAAGTGAAGGATGGAAAGGTCAGTTCGCAGCATTGAAACAAGTGGAGAGGCATGTGTTTATGGTGAAAAAATGTCTACAACGGTTCTTAGGATAACCGATGGTAGAACTGATCACACTATTGTAGATGAAGGAGATGATGACTTTGCTGATCCTCCACCGATGTGGCAAGAGACACATGCCCATGTACACTCTCCACTCGATGAGGGTCCATCATCCGAACCTCGTCATGCGCAAGAACCTCGTTCAGATGTCCCACCGGTGGATGACGTAAGTTGTTANAACTGATCACACTATTGTAGATGAAGGTGATGATGACTTTGCTGATCCTCCACCGATGTGGCAAGAGACACATGCCCATGTACACTCTCCACTCGATGAGGGTCCATCATCCGAACCTCGTCATGCGCAAGAACCTCGTTCAGATGTCCCACCGGTGGATGACGTAAGTTGTTATTAAACTTAATAACATGGAAGTACTAATTCGGGTCAAATTACTATCATAGGTCATATGTCATTTAAACCAATGGAAGTCACAAATCTGTATCCACAAGTCACATGTTCATGTAAATTGGTCACGGATGGTTCATTTTTCAATCTATTCATATCATCATGATCAAATCACACACATTACTGGACACAACACATTTTCATTGGCAAACTAATATCTTTCATCTATCACATCATACAATTTTTACGTAACTAATTTATTGTAGACACAATGAAGGCGGTCAAGGATTTGAGGAAAGAACTAACGGTGCAAATATCTGAACTTATTTCGAAGAACGAGGTCTTAACCGTTCAGTTGGATGAGATGAGGTCACATTTGTCATACACATAGGTTGAACAAATGCGAAAGATAGATGACATTGTACAGAAACGGACTGGGATTAGAAGTGACATGCTAGAAATTAGGACAAACATGCAGTTCATGTCTGAGTCTATAAATGCGTTGATTTCTAGTACTATGGAAGAGATGTTGAAAAAACTCGATGAAAGACCCTTAGATGATCAGGAAGGTCGCGCGGTTAAAGTGTCTCAGAAGCCCACTGAAGTAAGTATGACCTGGTTATTTTGTTTTTGAATGATACACGATTTCATTTTAAATTTCATATTTGCTCTAATTTCAGCCTGAAAATGTGGGACCAAGTATTGATAGGAAAGGTAAGAGTAAGATGATTCATGATGACAACCTCAAGATCCAACTCAGTCTTCAACCTTCTTCCTTCGATTTGGGTCTTGGATTTAAACAACATGAGCTACAAACTCTAATTGAATCCAAAACAATTTAGCAAAAGATTGAGTTTGTCGTAGATACCGTTGTCCAGGATGCGAAAAGGACAGAGGTAGAGATACACTCTAATTTTGTAGACTTTCACAATTCCTTTTGTAATCCATGCCAGTCACATATGTGAACTGGTACATTGAATCGAGTTCCATTCAGGTCACGGATGTCAAGAGGCATTAGGTCACGAGTCCATACAGGTCACAGATGTCAATTAGCATTAGTTTACCAGTCCATGCAGGTCACAAATGTCAATTAGCATTAGATCGAGAGTCCATGCAAGTCACATATGTCAATTGGCATTAGTTCACCAGTCTATATAGGTTACATATTTCAATTTGTATTAGGTCACGAGTTACTTGCACGTCACAGATGTCAATTGGTATTAGGTTATGAGTCACATACAAATTACAGGTGTAGTATTAGACCAATAAGCTGCAATATTTAAATGTTCAACAATATGCAAGTATCCCAGTTATCTGCACCCAGTTCAGGATTACCAATTAAGAAGGTTTCCAGACCAACGAGGATACTACAATCTCCGTTCGTTGTTGGTGAAGGAAAAGGTCTCAAACAATCTGAGAATGTTTTGATTTTTGAACATTATAACCGCAACGCAAAAGATGCCGATATTGCTACATTCCAGAGTTGGTTCCAGGGAGGATACAAATCGAAAAATAAGTAAATTCAATTTCTCCTAATGAAGTTGTTTCATAGCTCATTGTAAAAAATTTCTTATGGATCATAACAAATTTACAAGAAAAAGTTCAACGATGCTGATGATCCTATCATTCTCCCATTTTTGTTTGGTCCATTCAAAGTTGGAAGGAAAACATGGTTCTATGAGCTCGTGAATTCTGAGACCTCACTAAGCAACATGGTAAGAATGAGTATTTACATCTTTCCTCATAGAATGACTAAAGCATACATTGATCAATCACATGAGTTCACAGGTCACACCAATAAGTCACAGTTCATTTCTATGCCTTAAAATCGATAATATTTTTTTTCTTATACCATAGCACATAAACGTTTTTTACTACATCCGCCAGTTGGCAAGGCATGGGAAGAATGTCAAATTGAAAGTAACGACGACGGACTTATGGTTCCAAATGAAGCTAAAAAAACATCTATTCCAAGTTCAAGCAAGATCCTAGTGTTTTGCTTTCAGAGTTGAGCCTGCTAGACGTTGTTACCAAAGGTAGCCTGCCTTTAAGCTCTCTGCGGGACAATGTGGATTTTGTTTTCATGCCCATTATACCAACAAGTAAGGCACACTGGATGCTTACTATCCTCGAATTCAACACATACACTACACGTGTTCAATTCTGTTGGGAAAACCTACCATGACTTCCATGTTCGTATTGGCATTGAACCGTTTTTGAAAATTATCCCTTATCTCCTAAATTTCATCGAATTTTGGAAAAATCACATTGACTATGACGGTGAAGAACGTATGGATTTGAGGTTAATGGTTGACAGCAACCTTCCTCAATAAAAGAACAGGTAAGTCTATGACCGCATATCTAATTTCAAAATGTTTTGATTATGTTCCATACCTAATAATTTATGTTACTTTATTTTCAAGCATGATCGCAGCATCTTCACTGTCAAATATGTTGAATATCTTCTACACGACGATAAGGATTCTATGCCGACGAAATTATAACTGTATAAACATCATGGTATAAACAAGCCTACAAAAATGGGAAAGCATAAAAAAGGGGAGGAGATTGTAATTGATTGATGGATATAATTTGTTTTTTATTTTGAAATGTTGAACAAAGTCTGTAAAGTTTCTAAAGAAGTCTATTTTTTTGAATTTGGTTTGTGAATGGAACTAGTTGAACAATGAACATCTTAAAATTGTTTACATCAATATACGTTATTTTTCAGTTTTTGGTCATTGATTGTTAGGCACAGGTCGCTGAGATGTCCGTTGTCAATATTTTTTCTATTATTGCTTGTTGGTTACAAGTTGCTGAGATGTCACAGTATGGAATACAGGGATGCAGTTAGTAAGGTCACAGGGGATAATAAAGATCACAGAACATTATATCATGTTACATTTAATGCAATAGTTCATTGTTATGCCAACGGATAATTCATTGCATTAGGTAACATATCATACTATCCACGCACTAAGCAGGTCACAAAGGTTAATACAAGTCACAGAATGGTATATCAGGTCACAGATAAGCCTTGCTTCACTAGAAACATTTGCACTACATATCCAGATGTCACAAGATACAAATACAAGTTCTTTAACAGTTCTTTATGTCACATTTTCCTCACTTAACTCATTTTCCTTGCATTACAGTAAACATTGCATTTGGTCACATAGTAATTTGTGTACAGGTCATAGTGAGTTGTTTGGTCATTGATTGTTGTATAGGATGAGATGTTGTTAGGTCACATTTCATACTGGTTACGCGTAGGTAGGTCACAGGGGATAATAAAGGTCACAAACATTTGTATTGCATATCCAGAAGTCACAAACAACAAATACAAGTTATTTAACAGTTCTTTAGATCACATTTTCCTCACTTAACCTATTTTCCTTGCATTACAGCAAAAATCGCATTTGGTCACACAGTCATTGTTTATATATCAATTGATAGCTGGAACAAATTAATGAAATATAAAAGAATATTTGAAATTGTTATGTCTACGGTCTAAGTTTGACTTAATGGAACCAAGCTTCCGCATCTTCTGCGATTGTGACCATGTCCTCCACAACGTCCACATTTCACAGTTGATTTCCCTTCACTAGCTGACCTTCTCCTCTTTTCAGCG
>CAIGRS010004571.1:0-10380 GCA_903798395.1 Fraxinus floribunda
GTTAGTAAATAAAATGGCTTGTTTATTATAATCAAAACATTAATGTTATAATCAACCGTATGTCAACACAAATTATAGAGAAATAAACTAAACAAAAGTAAGCTCGTAAATAAAACGATATAAGCTTGCACAAAGTAAAAATGCAAGTAAAAGGGTTAGAGAGTGCAAACAATATAATATGGAGGTTCGATCCAATACAATGATCTACGTCCCCCGTTACCAAGCTCTCTGGCATGAGCAAGACCCTTTTCACTATGTTGATTGACTTATGTTGCAATACAATCCTTTACAAAGATTTCGGTGACTTACAACCAATTAGCACCGATCCTTTTACAATGTTGAGCTGTCCGAAACCTCAACACGACCCACAATTCAAAATGAATTTACAAGAGAAATCTTCTCTTCTTATCGAATAATAGATTCAAAGTTGAGAACAAGAAGAGANCAATCCTTTACAAAGATTTCGGTGACTTACAACCAATTAGCACCGATCCTTTTACAATGTTGAGCTGTCCGAAACCTCAACACGACCCACAATTCAAAATGAATTTACAAGAGAAATCTTCTCTTCTTATCGAATAATAGATTCAAAGTTGAGAACAAGAAGAGAAAAGGCAAACATTTCGATAGATGGTAATGAGTATAGCTCAAAGTGTTGGGTTGAAAAACTTTTGGAAGAAATAAGGATTTTCACAAAATTAATCACTCAAAAGTTTTTCAAGAATTTAATGTTTTTGATCTTCTAATGATAAAGAATAAGGTGGTTGTGATCAATAAAAGCATCACTTTAATGCTCAAGAAAAGCTGTTGCAAAAGAAGATTGAGTGAGGTATTTATAGCACTCAAACGGTCAACAAATATGCCGTACCGGACGATCAATTAGCTGTTTTTGTCAAAAAATCAGAACGGTTAGATTTTTGACCGTTGGAGCAAAAAAAAAGACATACCGGACATCCGGTATAGCCCTTTTAGCTCGAAACGTCCTCATTTTTATTTTTATTAAATGTTTTCAAAATATTTGTTATATTTAAAAATACATGTTTCGATTTTTATTTACCTTTGAAAACATATTTTTCAAGTAAAACATTTTTGTCGTGATTTTTTGATCATAAATTCAAAACTTTGAGGTCGTCACGAATCATTACCAAGTATTGAAATATTTTACCTTTATATATGATTGTGAAAATTTTAAGTACTTTATTTTGAACATCTTGACACGTATTGCTTGAACGTACTTTGACTTTTATCTCGATTCGCGTTGCGGTATCTTTTTACGAATTTTTCAATATCATTCATCATAGCCTCGATTGATTGGTTTTATTTCCACGTCAATCATTATATGCAAGTTTCTTGATCTCGAACTTCGTGTCATCAATTTTATTCTTGTTCAATAATCACTATAGACATTCGAAATCAATTTGTTAGAGATAAACATAATTTATTTGTGATAATCAAAATGAGACGTCAACCATAGGTTAACAGAAGTGTATTGTCCATTCATCATGCCTATTCATCAATTTCTGAACAGTCACCAGCCATGCAGATGCCACGCGTACGTCCAACTAAACAAGCATCCATGCAGGACAAAGTGACGGAGCCTATTACGTGTGTACCGCCTAGGATGCCAACTTATCGAGCCTCTCGTTGTCATGTCATCGAACCATAAGTCCATTTTCGAAAACTATAAGGCTCCCCAACTCCTCGCGACGATGCGTATGTACGAAGTTCAAAGTGCTCCTCTAAAGTGCCCAATGCGAACTTTATGACGTGCGCAGGCCGAGACCGGGGCCGGGGCACAGCGTGAGTGGTGGCTAGCCAAAGGTATCCAAGTTGTAGGTCACTTATTAATTATAGCTTATTCACACATCCCACTATATAAACAAGTCTTTTTTTCTTATAAACTCTCGATGTGGGATTCCTTAACATATATAAGACACTTAAAATAGGTTTATCGACATATGGGCCTATATTGGAAACTTTTCCCACCCAAATTAATTGTAATGGCTCACATCATTAAATATCACATTTAATGATTTAACCCAATTAAAATTCAATTAATTCCAACAAAAGTTACCAATCTTCCCTTGACATGGTTTCTCTACCTAAAGGGGTCACCAGTTTTACCAATGTTTTGTTAATGTTGGAGTAGAACTCCTTAACAACGGTTTTATTAAACTTTCCATCAAATGTTAACAACTTCTCTAGCTTATGGAATTCAAGAAGTTCATACTACCCTGCCCTTGCAAGTTCTTCTAGAACAACTTTAAATTCCTCAACAAACTTTATTTGTTCTATAAAGGCCATGAATAGGATTTCATTTGCTTTAGTGACGAAATAGTAATTAAAGGGAGTTACAATGTACCTATCTCGAGTAAATGTGTTAAACTTGAAAACTTCTGGATTGAAGGCAAGAGTACCCAACACTCTGTGGGCACCACTATCGAAAGTGGGAGGAGCAGATTGATTGGCTGGGACTGGGGTTTCAAAATTTTCTCTAACTTTTTATTTTCCTTTTTCCTACCTTTTAGCTTTCCTCTGAAGGATGGGAGAATGGTGGATTCAAACAACTCAACACTTTCTATTTTCCTTTTTCCTACCTTTTAGCTTTCCTTTGAAGGATGGAATGGTGGATTCAGACAACTCAACAGAGTCCTCACCAAACTGCTCAAATTGAGAGCTTGATTTTTTAGGTTCTTCTTCAACCGGTGCAAGAGTTCGAACTTTTTATCAATAGGTACAGTAGGTATTGTACTTGTTGGGTTTTTTATACCTAATAAATTTGGGTGATGCTATTAAAATGATGCTAGATAAGTTATATTGTTACCTAAGTGATGACTTGACCCAAAAACAACTTGGGTCACTTGAAGCAACTTAACTAAATTAATGTTGCTCATGGCCCAACACTTATGAATAGCCCAAGTTGTGGTTTTGGATTGGTGGTGATATTTTGGCCCATTGGTTAGTGTGTGGCCTTTTGGATTGTAACCCACTTAGCCTTTTGGATTGTTGGCCCAAGTATTGCCTTGGCCCATGTTTCCTTGGAATCTAACTAGCTTGTATATATATCCATTCTCATTGATTTGGTTAGCTATGCGTGTGCATGTGTTTTGTAAGAAAGAAAACAAGAGAGGCTATTAATTTTTTTGACTTTGGAGAGTATAACCTTCATTATTGTTTTCTTTCTTTGTGGCTTGCAAATCAATAGCACCATCATCCTTTGTGGGTGAGAAAACTAGTGGCAACATGAGTACGGAAGTTATGGGTCGAAGCCTCCTTGGTTGGTGTTCGTCTAGGTTATTTTCTGAGCTTCATCATCCCCAGACCCATGATATTGGTCAATCTCTTCTTCAGTATTATCCCCTTTCGTCCTTTTTATCATCATCTCCATCTTAATTATCATCGGATGACTCACTATTGTGTTCATAGATCTGTACCTAATGTCTAAGGTAAGCGATGGGCTCATTCTGGCATCTGATTCTTCTAAGTGTTACTGGAGATGTGTTTTCCTTGGAGGTTTCAAACCTTTGAACCGACACAATAGACCTTTTTACCTCAAAATCTAACTGAATGGACTCGGTGGGGACTTGTGCGTGAAGTGCTGTTTGTCCCTATCATGAACTTTGACGGGTTGGTTTACTTACAAATGTGGATGATTTGCCCTTTTTGGACTTGCCTGTGTTGCCCTTCTTTCTTGCCATTGTTCTCTTTTGAAGAAAGCTCAAAAACACAGAGAGATCAAGTATAGAGAGATTTGCAAGTGAGTTTATAGATTGCAAGAGTAATCATGCCCCAAGTGATATGATTCATGATATGAGGGCAAGTCCGGGAAAGGATCCATTAATCGTTGATGAAGGACATATGACTAGATTGCGAGTGAAGCTGGTCAAGGAAGCTATGAGATGCTTACTCAAGTTACGTTGGATGAAATATCGATCACAATAAGCAAAGGAACAAGTTTCATGTTGGGTTTGGAAGAAGAAACAAGATGGATCGACTTGTGCAAGTAACAGGCGAGGGAGTTGAAGGACAAAGTTATGTGACCCTATAGCACATCTATGCATGCTACCACATGCGTCCAAATCGTGACCAAAGTGAGGGCAAACTATTGGCTTATGCAACAGCAAGAAATAAACCTTTGCAGCCGCATAGTTCAAAACTAGGACGCGATTTTCCAAATTTTGCGTAATCTTCTATTTTAGTTAAAACTCTATTTTGCGATATTTTTTTATTATTTTTAAAAGTTTAATTATGTTTTTAAGTAGGTTTTATGGGTTTCATATAAATAGGACTCATTCCAATCATTGTAAAAACACAATTTGAGAGATATTATGATAAGGCTGATTGTTTTCTTCTTGTTAATCATTCAACTAATTCTGAGCTTATCAAGAATTAAATTCTCGTAGCGTTCATCAATTTAAGTAAGTTTCATAACTTTTGTGATCATGGGGTCAAGATATTGTTGGTAATTGTCTTAGTTCTTTGATTCAATAATTTATTGGGTAAAGGTTTCAAACATTGATTCTTAACTTTCTTGGGTTAGATCTAACATATCATGGGTTTCATAGCTCAATTGCTATGTGGTTTGCATTAGTTGGTATCAGAACTTGACTCCAAGAATTAAGGTTATATAATTTAATTCCTTGTTTGTTTTTGTTTGAGTCCTTATCTTCGTTATTCGTGTTCTTCATCTTTAAGTCATTCAATCCAATTAAAGTACCAAAAAAATCAAAAGTCTTTTGTACGCTAAATTAATGCCCAAATAAATTCTTTTTCGATTTTTTTGGGCCCTTTGTTTAATTCTCGCACACTTAACAAAAAATGTCTTGTCTGAATTCAAAAAATATTTTCTTGAATTTATTCTTAGAGTTTCATTCAAAGTTCAAATTCCTACCTTCTTGAATCCTTCTAGATCACTTTCCTTACTCAAATCTTCATTTAGACTCCACAAGGATTAAATTTTGATTGAGATTGAATTAATTCTTTGAAGCACTTGTGAGAAAGCATTGAGAACAAAAAGGCAGAGTGGTGAGACTAATAGAGGGCAAAAGCCAAATTTAGTAATAAAGAAATGTACACACGTGAGGAAAATATTAAACTAGATTTAGGATGTCTGATAGAGACGTTTCTATTTCAAGCGGAAAGAATAGTCAAGTCATCATGACGAAGGAGGTGATACGATGATTTGAAAGGTTGTTTGGTGATATGGGAGATAGAATGGATAAGCAAGAGAAGTGGGTGGAGAGGAAATATACATTGCTTTCTAATTTGCGTAGGGAATAATTTAGAGAAGTTCCTAACACAAGGAGTCAAGGTAAGCGGGATCATATGGTGTATTTTGTTGGTGAATGTGAAGTGGATAATGATATTAATGAGGATGCATTAGTGGACGTCGAATTAGGAAGAATGATAGATAAAGGAGTTCAACATGGAAAGAGGGGTAGAGATCGTGTTGAATATGGTGTTGATAGAAGTATGAGAAATATCAAAATGAAAATTCCTTCATTCAAATGAAGGAGTGATCTGAAGGCATACTTGGAGTGAGAAAATAAATTAGAGTTGATATTTGATTGCCACAACTACTTAGAGGAAAGTAATGTAAAGATTACGGTACTTCAATTTACTGATTATGCTATCATTTGGTGGGATCAAGTAGTAACATCTAGGAGGAGAAACTGTGAGAAGCCTATTAACACATGGGAATAACGGCTATCCTAAGGAAGATGTTCATGCATAATCATTATTATAGGGGGCTTCATCGAAAATTGCAAAGCCTTTACGAATGTTCTCGGAGTCTGGAAGATTATCATAAAAAGATGGAGAATGTTATGATTAGAGCAAATGTTAAGGACGATAAGAAGGCCACAATGTCCCTATTTTTGAATAGTTTGAATAGGAAGATAGCTAATGTGGTAGATTTGTAACATTATATGGAGTTGGAAGACATGCTACATGTAGCTATGAAAATGGAAAGACATTTGAAGAGGAAGGTGACGGCTAGATATTCATCGGGCTCTTCGGGGTTCCAACTCTTCATGGAAATCGAGGTGGGATAACAATAAAGGTGATGGAGCTATGTCAAAAGGTAAAATTGAGATATCAAAGGAAAGAGAGGAAGTTGCTAGCAAAGCTAAACCCAAGACGGATTCCCAACTCCATTAGAATCGGGATATCAAGTGTTTAGGTGCTTGGGGATCGAGACACATTACTTCTCAATGTCCAAATAAAAGGATGATAATCTTGCGCAACAATGGAGAAATGGTGAGTGATGGTGAGGGTGAATATGATGACATGCCAGAATTAGAAGATGTTAGTGATGGTGAGAAAGTAAAGTATGCGGTAGGAGAGCTGTTAATTACACGACGAGCTTTTAGTGCTCAAATCAAAGTGGATGACTTTAAGTAACAAATAGAGAACATATATTTCATACGAGATGCCACGACAACAACAAGGTATGTAGTATCAGGGTAGTTGTACCAATGTGGCTAGCACTACACTTGTTGAGAAATTGAGATTAACTATGTTAAAACATCATAAGCCTTACAAATTGCAATGGTTGAATGAATGTAGAGAGGTTAAGGTAAATAGGCGAGCGTTGGTAAGTTTCTCAATTGGGAGGTATCATGATGAAGTGATGTGTGATGTAATTTCTATGCATGCTAGGCATATTTTGTTAGGGAGGCCAGACAATATGATAGGTAGGTGATTTATGATGGATACAAAAATAGGTACAACTTTATTAAGGATGGAAAATCTATTGCCTAAAAGTGAGAAAAAAAAGTAAATCCCAAGAAAGGAAAAAAATAAGGAATCACTCATCAATCTTGAGGAATCTAATAAACCCCTCCCTAGTTTGGCTATTTCTTTGTTGCAGGAATTCGAAGACTTGTTCACAGAGGACGTGCCTAGTGGGTTACCAGGCGTTCGAGGCATTGAACATCAAATTAATTTCGTACCGGAGCTATCATTCCAAATAGGTCGGCTTATTGGAGTAATCTTAAGGACGTTGAGGAACTTCAAAGGCAAATGGAAGAATTGATGAGCAAAGGGTATGTGAGGGAGAGTATGAGTCTATGTGCCGTGCCGTGCTACTTGTACCAAGGAAAGATGGAGCCTGTAGGATGTGTGTCAATTGTAGGGCCATCAACAATCTAATGGTAAAGTATAGTTATCATATTCCTAGGTTAGATGATATGTTAGGGTCCGGTGATTTCAAGCTATAACTATTTTAGGTTTTGAAAACTCACTACTAGCCTTTAGAGCGATTTTAAGCTAGCCAGTTTCTTGACTTTGTTGCTCACCACTATGTGTTGAGCGATCCTCAAGACAATAGGGAAAGTTTGTAATCTTCTTTTCAACCCATCACAAATCAAGATCTCGAAATAATAGTTAACTTACCGAGATTTGGGGACTTAGTAAGCGCACTGAGACGTCCCAGCTAGGCTAGCCCTTCCTTAGTGCCATCATCATCTGTCGCCATCCAGGCTTCTCATTAAATAATTTTCAATCAAGTATGCCTATAGCAGGTATTACATCACAAACATCCTAGCTACAATATTTACAAGAGATCATTATATCATAAAAGAAAAAATGAAAACCCCTAACGACTCTATTTACAGGCAAGCATCATGCGACTCGAAATCTTTACTTGTTGGTCTAATGATATTACTTCTTGAGATGCTTAGTGTTCCACAGCCTGCCTAGTGGTTTTCTTTTCAAGTCTTTTAGGCTGTAAACCACATTTCCAAGACTTTAGATCAATCCCTTGTATATCGCTCAGGCATCACGCAAGAATATCCAAATTGCTAGACAGACACTGCACCGATTCTACTTTTTTCTCTGGCCCCAAGTCTACCCCCACGCTAAATTCACGCCTTCTTATCACCAAAAAATTTTTCTATAGTAACAAGGGGCTCAATTCGCCCCCTTGGAGGCTCAAGATCCAGCATCATCACTGGTGATGATCCTTTCGTCCGTATACTGTCAACATAACACTTCCTCGAAGACTGTTGATCACCCTTTACACACCCCACACCACGACTGGTTACGAGTTTCATAAATTGGTGATAAGTGGAGGGAATAACCCCAGTAGCATTCAACAGGGATCGACCTTAGATTGCATTATACGTCATGGGGGTCTTGAGAACCAAAAAGTTCGTTAAGATCATCACACTTGCGAGGTAGGTACCAAATCTTACTGGTAGCTCCATGACTCCCTTCGGTATCACAGTAGTCTCTCCAAATCCTAGAAGGGGGTGGACACTATTTTCAAATTTACCAAAAAAAATTTCAATCCTAAAAATGCTTCCTAAGTAAGAACGTTGGCTGCACTACCGCCATCGACCAACACCCTTTTGACATGATAGTCTGCTATGTCGCCGACTTTTACCAAGGTATCATCATGGGTTTACCATGCCTTTTAAATCTTCCTCACCAAAAGTAATACTTTGATTGAACTTAACCTTTTTCTGAATGGAGCAGACCTTGACTGTGCGTGTATAGCTCTTTCTAGGCGAGTTCAAGTCCCCCCGACTGCGATCCCTCCAATAATCACATTTATAACATCGGCACTAGGCTGTGGTCAGTCCTCAACCTTCTACTTGCCGCGATCATTTCTCGCGTAATTAGTCAAAAAACCCTGCTTCAAGAGGCGCTCGATCTCCTCCTTCAAATGGATACACTCTTCTGTTTCGTGCACATAGTTTTTATGGAAATAGCAATACTTGCTCTTATCCATCTTGCTGGCTGATGCTGCCATCGGCCTCGACCATTCGAGCTCTTTCATGTCTCAAATTTCCATCAATATCTTGTCCCGTAGAGTATTTAAAGGGGTGAAGGCTTTGACCTCCTCTCGCCTCTGCCTGACCAACCGATCCTGAGTGTACCCTTTGCTTATGAACTCATTCCTTAGCTTGTCTTTATCAACAGGTTTTCGCACATCACCTGACTTTCGCTTGTGACTTTCTGTCTCCCACCATCTCTAAGACTTTTCGTGACCTTCTATGCATCCTATACATTAACGTACTTGTTGCCCTTTTTTAACAAGTCATGCATCGACTCTGAAAGGTTTTTGGAGAGTAACATCTTGAAAGCCCGATTTCACATCCCATTCATTAATGCTATTACCACTGCATACATCTAAAGGTCCCTTATAGAAAGCATTGTCCGGTTGAACCTAGCCAAATACTCCAACAAAGATTCATCTTTCTCTTGTACAACTTGCATCAATCCAATGGCCATCATTCGCTTCCTTTTGCTACTCATAAAATATGCCACAAAACTCCTGGAAAGCTCATTAAAAGTCTTTATGGACCTGGGTGCAAAGGTGGCTACCTAGTCTCTAGCCTCTCTCATCAGTGTCGGAGGAAAGGATCGGCACATCACTGCGTCGGGGGCTGCATAGAGCCTCATTAAATCAATGAAGGTTCACAAGTGGTCAAGTGGATCTGTGGCTCCATCGTATGATTCTATCATCGGTTGTTTAAGGCCTTTTGTTAAGGGAACTACAATGATTTCAGGTACAAAATGATCTTCTTCCAAAACCATTTGCTTTTGCCTATCCTTTCCATTGGTTAGTGCATCATTTATTTTCTGGGTCATCATCTCCTCCGTCTTCCTTTCCAAGTCCAGCATGGGTTGGGGAGTCTACAAAAATGCAACCTCTATAGCCCCTAAATCCTCTACTATTGGTTGTGTAACAGGTAGGATAACCATTTGAGCCACTTGAGGCGGTTGCTCGCGTACGGCCTCCAGCAGGTTCTGTGGTGGGGCTGCGGCTTTCTGTGTTTGATTCTACAAGAGAGCCATCATGGATGCCAATTAAGTCTCCAAGTGCACTGAATTGGCTTTGCGTCACGTACTGTGGTGGCGATGGCAGGTCATGACCCCTTACGACAGATTCTGACTCCATTTTTGCAGCATTTCCCACCATACGCGTTTCACTCCTAGTCCATCTTCTTGTCATAGATTTTTTGTTCAGTAGTTTCCCACAGACAGTGCTAATGAAATCGTAGTGAGGTAGTCCTCCGCGGTCTCCTTGATTTGTAGGGTGTTCCTGCTACTCCCGATCAGTGAATGCTACCTGCAAAATGAGGTCGGGACTTTCTCCTCCCTTATACCTCCGACGTGAAAATCAGTAGCTAGTTTTGAGAAATAGGAAGAGTATAATTGGAATGCGAATAGTTCGGGTTCCAAGAGTCCATACCTTTCTCATCGTAGAGGTACTTATAGACACCTGATGCCACGCACTCGTTCAGCTGCCAATGGTGCCACGTAAATCTTCCTATTTCTCCCACGTTTTAAATGGGTGACCCCCCACTCCTCAAGCAGTTGGTCATCCCCATGTTTGCTGTTGGGCAGTTCCCGTACATATCATTACCATTT
>CAIGRS010004587.1:0-17199 GCA_903798395.1 Fraxinus floribunda
ATTTAATTCAAATATTTTATTTAATCAAATAATTATATGTAAAATTAATAAATCAAAAATACTTTCCTGGTTATGCTGTTGAAACGTCAATTTAATCTTCACAACATTTTTTTGTTGACAACCAAACAATCATTAGTTTTTGGTAAATGACTCTTTTTTAAAGAACTTTACTGATAAAAGCTCTACTCATAACTGCAGTGTCAAACAGACTCAAGTCCAAATGGAATAATACTCCAATTCTGAATTATGGAACCTGGACCACTTCGAGCAAATAAAATATATAATAGCCCAAAACTCCCATTCAAACAAATTTACCCCCAAACCTCATTTTTTGCACGGTTGGTCTCCAACATATTGTTTGAATTGAGATTTGTCTCGACATTTTTAAAGGAGCAAGTTGATCGTCTATTTTTTCAATTTCGTCGCAACTTAAGTTCTTCTCAAAAGCTTGGTATTCTTCAAATTGACTATGCCGTTAGACTTAAAAGAAAAAAACATCATCTCCTTCAACCCTTACCCTTACACATCCCCTTTTGAATTTTGTCGCAGCTTGAGTTCTTGTCTAAAGCTCGATATTCTTTAAATTGACTATGTTGTTAGACTTAATCAAAAGAAAAAACATCATCTCTTTCAACCCTTACCCTTACCCATCCCATTTTCCCTACCCAACATCATAGACTCCTAGATCTGGACATTTTAACTAGAATTTTGGAGGTTTCGGTCGATTCTCAAAAACATAAATCAAGAACCGAAATTGATAACCGATTAGGTTCAATTCAGTTCTTGGTTTTTGAACCAGAATCATGAGTACTCGAATGGAATCGATTTTTATATAATTTTTTATTTATAATTTATAAGTTGGGTAAAAAAATACAAAACATTAAAACCCTAATTTGGATAGTAATTAGTAGGGGTGAACACAGCTCGATTTGGGCGGTTTGTGACAAATTTTCGAATCAAACCACTTCAATTTTTAAACCAGACTAATTCAAACCATTTTTTTTAGTTTTGTTCAATTTAAAACCATAATGTAACAAAAAACATATATTGAACAATTTCATGTTAAAACGTAAATAGTATCATTCAAAATATTACATATTAAAGTTATATAATTCTAATCATTATAATGCAATAACATGATAGAAACATTTTAACATTTTAGTCGATACTAACTAACGCATCATCTACAATTATAACATATGACTTATTCTCTCCATAAAGATAAGAATATAGTACATGAATTCATTGATTATGATTACATGATATAAAATAATTAATATAAAAAATGAATCAAAAGATCAAATACGATAATATCTTCTATAATATTTTGCGAATCATCCAATTTTTATACCTCATTCAAATATTGAAGAATTATTATGCGTTCCTTATTACTGTGCAACCAATTTTTTAAGACAAATCGTCGCCTCAACCATAGTCAACACTTTACCCACTTTGAGGTTTTCGCATTCACAGTTGTGATGATTAATGTGTATTTGGGTATGATTTAATTAATAATTAATTGGGATGGGTGATTCTATATTTATATATTGAATTTAATTGAGTAATGTATAATATAAATGTATCTTTTTAACTTGGACGTCTAATATAAATGTGCCTTTTAATTTGGATGTGTTTAATTTTAATTAGGTTAGATAAAATTTAAATTCATTTATTTCAAAAAAAAAAATTTAATTGTTTAGCGCCTTAAAACGGTTTGCATTGATTGAAACTGAAACCAAACCACTTCGAAACGGGTTGGTTCGATTCAAAATCAAAATGTTGACGGATCTTTATGGACCAAAACCAATGGTTTCAAAAAAATGATTTCGATTCGATTTAACGGTTTGATGGTTTCATTGTTCAATCCTACTAATAAGTCTAAAACTTTAGACTCTAACCATCAAAAATCAAGACTAGCTCCTACTTTTTTACCTCTCGCCTCATATCAGATTGTAGCATTTCAGATGTTAGCATATGTTAATTTTTGTGATGGGACTTTTTTATGGATCAAAAAGTTCAAACTAGGTTGTGGTGTAAGTTGATGAATCAAAATGTTCATTCTTTACAATTTAAGCATTTTACTTTTTTGCATCGTTTACAAACTTAATTGATTTTTTTATTTTTTTATTTTGTATAATGTGTGGCAATTGAATTTGATATATTCATAGCCCGAGTTGTGGTCCACCTTTTTTGTTATCTCGAATTCGTGGTTCTCTTTTGAAATATAATTTTTCTTTAGGCGGAGCGAGTTTAATATGTGGAGGGTAAATTTTTGGAAACTATATAGTTTTGTATTTAATTAGTATTTTTTATATCAACTTGTTTTAAGAGTAGAAGAATTTAAATATTGTTCATAATTAAATTATAAGCTTTAGCATGTTTCACTAAAGAATAGAATAAGATTTATCAAGAAAAAATAATTTCTTCTCAAATTGTAATTTAATTTTTGACGTTTTCATTTTCTCCTCTTTTCATTGTTTTCAGTCTCCACAATTTTGATTCTTGAAGATTTCTTAACTAAATTTTCTTCCTTACACAAATATTGTCCAGTAGTAACGTATTAGATATATGTACTAAAAGGGTCTATATGAAAATATTTATTAAATGCATATGAAAAATTTTATGGGTATAATCGAACTGGAACAGACAATTCTGGTGTGGGTTTAGTTCTAATAATTATAAAGACTTGAATGGTTCTATTCGCGAATATTCGAAATATAATGGGTGATTTCGAATATTGAAATATTTGGATCGACCCACCTGATGCTCAAATCTAGCGGCTCCGATGAATTGCAATATGTCAGGTTCGCAATCAAGCAACCATTTTGTGCCTCGCCCTGTTGGGGATTTTTCATCCTTGCCCACTTAAGACTAGGGCAGGTAAGATACTTATTTGCCCTGTTTTATATTATGCACCTGTTTGATTTTAATAAAAAATTAAAATTTCCTTAGATTCTGATAAAAAAAAATGATGAAATACATGATTGAAAAGTTGTGAATCGCATGAAATATATGGTTAAAATTAATTGTTGACTTTAATTTTATATTTTTATCAAATTTAAGTCATACCAAACAAGGATTATATATTTTGAAATTTAATTTTTCTTTTTAAGCCCTTGTTTGTTACACATTTTTTCAATATATATTATTTCAAAACTCAATTTCAACCGCACATTATTCAATAAAATAATATTTTATATCACATCAATAACTTTTATTACTTTTTAACCACATATTTTTCATTATATCACTGTTTAAAATACATCATTTCCTCAATAATATCCATCAAAGACACCGTACATAATACTAAATGGGTTTGGGCAGCCAATACCCATTCTTGCCCATTTTATATAACTAGCTAAAACTTAAATTTTTAGTAGAATTGATGAAATATGTAGTTGAAAAATTGTGAATCCCATAAAAATGTGGTTAAAATAATTATTAGCTTAGAATCGAATTTTAATCTACAATTTAAGCTATACCAAACAAGGGTGTTAATATTTTTTTTAAATAAAATAAAATAAAGAGATAATAATAGAGTTCGTTGGAATTTTATTTTTAAAGGATACTTTCTATTATACACAATGCCTTTAAATTTCAAGAGCATGTGAGAGATGCTCTTGTACAATATTATATTACTGAGCTATGTTATTTGTACATCATTATTTATGTTTTATAGATTAATGATGTCAAAGATAGAGAAAGAGAGAAAAAAAAAAAAAACAAAGAAGTCAATTAATATGATTATTATTAATATAATCTATCTGTACACAGTTATGTACAAAATATACTACATGCCTTGTAAATGTTATTTTGATAGAAAATTGAATGAATCAACACTATTGAATACTTAAGGCTCAACTTGCATCCTTTTGAAGTCTTATACCAACGTATAAATGGAACAATAGATTGGGGACCGTCTCTGCAATTTCTTTGTATATCCCTCCTTCGTCGGATAAACCACTCCGTTATTCAAAATTCTCAACGCCGTCTACTAACGCCGCTAGTTTATTTCATGTTTCCATCCCACCAACACCCCCTGTATAAACTATCTGGAATAGAAGACAAACCACACAGTTGAAGAAACCTCTCGGCTCTCAGTAAAGCATAATTCCCAGAAACCGAACAAGGAAGAAATTATCAGAATATCAATTTATTTGTAAGAAAAAAATCTATCACATTTTCCACATTCTATCTCTCCGTATCTATTTGTGCAGACATGATCGCATATAGATAATTACATTTTGATCTTTCTTTTTATTTTTCAATTATTTACACTGATTCGCGCATTTTGATGTAAGCAGATCTGATACACAGAAATTGGCGTTTAATTTGAGTTTTTTCAATTGGAAATGAATTTCATATGCATGCAAAAAAAAATTTCTCATTAGATACAATTAAATTACTAAATAATCCCAATTTCCAGGTTTCTACGTATAAGGATAAAGGGTGAACATACACACTTGTCGAAGTTTTATGATATTATTGTTTTCGTTATAATTACTGTTATTATTATCCTTATTTTCCCCTTGTTGGGAAGTATTATGATTCTGTCTATTCCTTCTTTTCTGTATTCATATAGACTTCCTTTCAGTTGCATCTTTAGGTGCCACAATTTTTAAATATTACCTTCTTTCACCTAATATTCGAGTTCATGTCTCGGAAATAGTTTATTATGATTACTTACATAATGTATTTGAAAAAGGAAGAGTGTCAACACACTACTGCTGGCACCTTTTGTCATTGATTTTCAAATGTATACAGATGACTCACAGATAGAAGGGATTGGCAAACGTGTAAAAGTAACTGGATCCTTAGAAACTAAAGTGAATTTCTTGTAGGATGGAACTTATTCTTGCCTGTGTTTCTTGAAGTTTGGGTGATGATGTGGGGAAATTTTATTTTATATCATTCATTCCATTGCACAATGGGACCTTACTTCTTTGGTTTATTTTCAGTCCAATAATAAGGCTAGAAGTTACTGACATTCATATGGACAAGAAAGTAGATGCTGTCGTAATTGTCTCAAGTAATATTTCCCATGGTTCAAATTATGAAATTACCAGTCCACAAGATGAGGTAAAGTCAAGTGAACATATTAATCTGGATCCAGATATATTGAAAGAAAAGGCTGTGGTAAAGGAGCATGAAATAAACGAACGCGACACTGAAAAGCCTGTTGAGATTACTAAACTTTGTGAAGCTGACAAATGTGAAAAGCAAGATATACCAAGCTCAAGTGAGATTGACATGGAGAAGGAGGGCGCAAAATCTGAAGGTCAAAAAGTAACTGATGATTATAAGCAGTCAAGACCCTCGGGCAAACCTGCTATGAAATATGCTGCTGGAAACTGCAAAATGAGGTGCACTGTTCCACAGCCATTTGCTTTGGCAACAGAAAAGCGTGCTTTATATGGAACTCGACCTTATGAGACTGAGGTTGACGACATTGCTGCTGCAAATAAACCCCCTCGTGTTAATGGTTTGCCACACTCCAGTACTACCAAGAAGAATGTGGTAAATGCCCTGCATCAAATTTAGTATTTTGGGCTTGATTATAACTTTCCAGTCATGCATGCAATTATGTTTCTCGTAAAAATTTTCCAGGGAACATTTCTGGGATAATTCTCTGTGTATTGGATAATTTATATACACGAATGAGTACGATTTTATTGTTTCTTACCCTTTGACCTAATAACCTATATATTAAGAAAACAAGTCCCTTAGTTGCATGTTTTCTTTCCCTGTTTTTAACCTAAAATTTGTGCAATTACTCTGTTACATGATAAATGGGGAAATCTTTTTCAGCATATTGACTTTTTATTAGCTCTCCTTGCTTTCTTTGTTTCTAAAGAAATTGTATACCTGGCTTTTCATGCATGAGAAAACTTCTGGTATCTGGGAAATGTAATTTCGAGGTTGATGAAAGGTGAAGGGGCTGATGAATGTAAGATTAGAAGCCAATCAACTACTAATACTAGGTTTTCTATTTAGATGCAGCCTGTCTCACTTATGGTATCGAGGAAGCCATTGCATCCAGATAATAAGAAGCGTCCTGATGAAGATAACTGTTCTGTTGCTTCTTCGTATCCTATTTATTGCTTAGTGCAATGTTTTTAAAAACAAAAACTTCCCCTTTTTGGATTCTTTCATTTATGTATGTCTATAATTAATTTGAGTAAAATGCTTCCTCAACTATGCGAAAAGAACTGTGGCATCAGGAAGAAAGGTCAAGACAATTGTTGCATCAGTCCCTGTTTTCAGGTGCAGTGCACGTGCAGAGAGAAGGAAGGAGGTAGTGTTGAATCAATCTTTGACAAGTAAAGTTGTTATCTATATAACACCAAACCATAATGCTTAACCCTGTTTTCATTTGACCAAGCTTGTATGTTTCAGTTTTATTCAAAATTAGTGGAGAAACATCAAGCTCTTGAGGCTGAGAAAACTCAGTGTGATGCAAGGACAAAGGTACATGCTATGCGTTGTTCTCATCAACTGATTTAAGTGTAAATTTCAACTCTCCCTCCTTTGGCCGTTTAAGCCAATTCTAAAGATATAACAAAATCTTTTTTGTCCTCTTCCATATCCTTCATTTATCTTTGTCCATTTGCTTAATAGCAACTAGCAAGACATTTTTCACATGCGTCTTTTTTGCTTGTTTTCTTCAAATTTTTAGGAAGAGATTCAAGCAGCTGTCAAGCAACTAAGAAAAGGTTTGTCGTTTAAGGCAAGCCCAATGCCTAGCTTCTACCACGAGGGACCACCTCCCAAAGTTGAACTGAAAAAGGTACTTAACGCTTACTGCAACTATTATACTTCGAAAATGTTTGAGATCTCATTTGGAGTTCAAATTATCCATATAGCCCTAGTACTTCTATGCACACTAATCATGTGACGTGGTAGTTGGTAATTAATACACAAGAAGACGCCACATTTGATTTTAGAGCCCACATTTCTATGCAATTGAAGCACAAAACAGTTTCATATTTATGTTGTTAAGATCACTTCCATAAAAACTTAATTCCTGATGTCATTTATTCTTTTAGAAATGTGATACCATGGTTGAGTACAAAAACTATATTAGTTTGCCTCTTTATTAATGTTCCTGAAAACCTCCAGTTCTTAAAGATATTGTCATTGGATGTCAGCCACCTCCAACTCGTGCTAGATCGCCAAAGTTGGGCAGAAGGAAGAGTTGTGGTGATGCAGGAGATTTTGAGAAGGGCATTGGTGTTTTTGGCTCTGTACCCCGTCAGAGTATTACCAGTTACAGAAATAGTCTCCCTACTGCTCTAACAAACAGAAAACTTGGTATCAATGTCCAGAATGGTACCGCTTCTTGCAAAATTAAGGATCAGACTCGAAAGGGAGTAGAGAAATATGAGGCTATTGCATTGTGAATGAAGATAGACGTGGACATTGCTGTAAATTCTTGAGATTTGGTAAGTTCTCTGATTAATGGGAAAAAGAGCTTTTAATTTATTGACGAAAAATCTTAGGTCCTGCATCTTGTGACCATTGTGTTTCGGAAACATATTTAGGCAGAAAAACTTCTTTGCAGTTACAATGATTGTATGAAGTGTAAATTTCTGTAAGTTATGATCTATATTTATCAGTGGAAACTTTATGTGATTGTAAATCTTATTCCTTTCGTTTAACCTTGTGATCAGTTATCGTTTTCTCCATGCTTTGGATGCATCTAATACAGGGCAGATTGATACTGTTGGTCCTCAACCTATTGCCTGAGCTGCAAATTGATCTTGAACCTACAAAGAGGAAGTTGGTCCTCAACCTTTTAAAATAGGTTCATTGTTAGACATAGAGAACAATTTCCATCGTAAATCCTCATGTGACCAATCAAGTTCCTCGGTTGCTTGGTCACCTGGTTTTAACCGGGTAAAAAACCAGTCTCTGCAAATATGAACACATTTTATACAAAGCATGGTGCTAATGTAGCAATGACAGTGAAATAGTTGAAACTTGAAAGCAATGCTTATAATGACTTTCCAGGTTCACTACTTTTAAGAAAGAATATGGCTCCTTCTGTGCATATTTCAGTGAAGGATGTATAGTTAATTGCATAGGAGACCTTTCAATTCAATGTGCTTTAATGGGAGAGAAGACATTGGTTTGTGCCATTATGGTAATCCCTAATTATGGAAAACTATGCTTTTCTCTGATCTTATCTCAGTCTGTGTTTGTGTGCATAATAATAATTTGCAGGAATTCTGTTTCTCCTCTCTATTTAAATTGTAGTTTTTCTTTTTTTATTACATTAACAATTTGATGATTGATTGGAGTATGATGTGTGCGCACATCACTTGCTTCAAGATACCAAACAATGAACAAGACAGAACTAAGCAAAAACATCATTAATGTTGGGTGATGAAAGGAACTTAGAAGCATAGATACAAGAAATTATTCCAAATCAAAACAGGCAAAGTTTTAGACAAAGTAAAACCTTCTGTACAAAACACAACAGAAAACTGCATTAAAAAAGGTTGGGTTGGAAATTGAACTGCAGATGCACTATTGTCGGAGAAAGTAACCAGTGGCACGATCCAATCTCGATATATGCTTCAGAGTAATGCTTGCTGATCGTCCATGTCTCCTGATGTTCAAGATACAAATATTAGTTACGGTCTAAAAAGAAAACAATCCTGAAGTATCATAATATTGTTCTCTCTACTATGGGAATCCATAAGAAGGTCGGCATCCATGTCACCTGAAGGTCAAGATACAAACATTAGCTACCCTTTAAAATCAAACGACAAACCAAAAGTATGATAACCATGCTCTCTCTTACCATGAGAATGCACAAGGTTGTTGGCATCTACTGATTCTTACCATGGGAATTCACAAGGTTGTTGGCATCTTTTGATGATGGGAACTGAGAGATACAGTTACTTTCTAGTAAATCTGAAATTCGATAGTATACAAAAGTAAGTCGACCTCTAGTCACAATCCAACTTAATTTTAGCAAAACTAATGATAATTTTTTAAGAGATGGGGGAGGGAGTGGGGTGGGAAAGCAGATATAACTACCAGAGAAATCAGCTGCCAACTCCGGGAGAACAAAATCTTGAGGGTTTTGATCCAAAAATCCAAAACCATCCAAGATGCTGCCGTTTAGAGGTTGGGTATTGGTCTCTACGCTAGTGAAAGACGACACGTTTGCATCACCCATTAGAGGATGTGATTCGAAGAAACTGTTGTGTGGAGGGAAATTGAAAGGCAAATTGCCATTATAAAGAGGTCCTGTCTCTACTATCATCCCATTCAATGCTTGTGGCACATTTGAGTTATGAGGCAAGACCATGTTTGGAGAAAAATCAATCATTCCGCCATGAGTAGACACGTCAAGAGTTCCTTGCATGCACGACTGGATTGGAAATCCACTCCTAAATGCATTTGGTGAAGTAAGTTTTGGAGGCTGCAAATTTGCATTTTCCACTGGTCTTGTAATTTGTTCGGCACACCACATGGAGCTTTGGTTTGCTGTTGGATAAATATATTTGTTAAGCATTTGGTTCAAAACAAGTTCCAGAGAGAGAGAGAAGGTGTTCCAAAGTTAAAAGATTTCATTGCATCTTCTAGTGGATGTGGTGATGAACCAAACAACGTGATGAAAAAGGATTCATACAAGATCAAACTTCAATACTCACATATTTTGGCAGTATAGAAAATGCTGCAAGTAAAACCACCTTTAGTCATAGAATCAATACTTAACTCTCTGTTCCAATATATAGCTCATTTAAATTAGCCTAAAACTTTAATACTTCCAGAACTATAGAAGATTTTGTAACCTAGTATTATAGGAACAATGATTTGTAGCCGACCCAAATTTATTGGGTATAAGGTTTAGTTCGCCGTTGGTGGTAGTGACGGTGTTCCAACTAAGGCAACTACTTGTTTCTATAGAATTAAATCTTGCCCAAAGAACTAGTTAGCTACCCTCAGTTTTATTTATTCATGAATTTTCATTCTCAAAATTTCTTTTCTCAGTGAGTATAGACAATGCTATAAGTAAAACCTCCAGCTGTGATAAAATCAATAGCTACACCATATTCCAATATTTAGCTATTGCCACCAGGGGTAACGAGAGCGAGTTGTACTATGTGGAGGAAGGAAAGATAGCTCTACCCATGCCATCAAGTTGAGCCCCAACCACTAGCGTCAACCCGTACTCAAGAATGCTCATAAATAGGAAGCACCCATGTTTTTTTGGCTATACAGACAGTAGTCAGAAGCAATTATATGCAAGCCAATTTTGCACATCACATAACCGAAATTACAACCAACTGATCAGGAAAATGGCAACATTGCAGCAATGGAATCTAAGCCCTTGTTTGGCCCCCATTAAATTTTTAAATTTTTTTTTCTCTTTCTTAATTTTAACCACACGTTCTCCAAATAAAATATTATTACACACAAATCTAAAACTTTTCATTATTTTTCAAGTACACGTTTTCACATCAATCACTATTCCAAAATTTATAAATTCTCCAAAATGGGCCAAACAATGATCAAGTATTCTGATACAGTGATTGTTGAGTCCTCAAGAGTGCATTCCTAAAAAAACTGGATGTAATTAAATGATTGTGTGCAATATGGAGCAACTCGGATACCGATGTGATTTTTTACATTTTACCCTATTTTTTGACCCAAACTAAAAAAATTTACCGTGTGATTAGAGAAAGTATATGTAAAAGTTATTCACGTCATGAGAAAGAAACTGAACACCTTCAACTATTTAAGTAGAAAACTCTCTTACTTGGTGAAACATCATATCCATTAGTCATGGGTATCGAAGTCATCACACTTAGTCCTGTTTTACGCATTAGCTCCGCCTGCTCTGAAAGCAACCGATTGAATTCCACCATTTGTTGCTTCACTAACACCATAAGATTATAAGCCTTGAAAAATTCCGGATTTTGTGTTTCAAGCCTATGCCAAACTGGAAAACATATGACTGTGAAAATGCAATATTGTTATATTACAGCATGAAAGACGAATTTAAAACAAGATGACAACAGTCACAACACTAAGGGAAAAAAAAAAAGCAGCTTATACAAAACATGCTATGGATGCCTCCTTCCTAAGACTTGACACTTTTGAAGATTCACTTAAAGAAACACATGGATGTGAAATTTCGAACTATCAACTACTTTCTTGGAGCAAAATAACGGAATTACTGACTAGAGTACACTTCGAAAACATAGAAAGAAGAAAACAGTCTTTGAAAGTTTTATATTTTAAGTCAAATGATGGGTGCAATAATCGGAAATTGAACGAGGAGAGTGTAGTAGTACATAAACTCTACTGCTTCATGACAGATTTTCGAAGTCCAAGAATAAAATAACTTTTTGCTATTCATAGCTATTACCTTAGACACCAAAGAAGAGTTCGATTTTATTTTTGTCCTAGTTGACCCTGATTCAACATTTTTAAGTATATTGCTTTTTCGACAATAACCGAATACTCTCTTCTTTAAGTATTGTATATTTGATTCTATCCTTAAATCTATTTTCTTCCCTATGATTTTATGGTATAGACGCTTATGACCTCCCCCACTATGCCTTGCAGTAATGATTACTCCAGCTTTACGACTTTTACCACAATGATGCAATGGCAATCTATTGCTTTGATGATTGACAGTGTGCAGAGTTTATCAGCATGTATCAACTAAATTTCAACAAAGTTGTAAGTGCCGGTCTAGAAGTAATCATGTTTTTAGACAATAATAATAATCAAGATGATAAAAAGAAAGTGAAAATTCTTGACTCTACTTAACATGAAGACTTTATTATATTAATATGAAACTCTTCACAGCTTCTACCCTGCAGTTTCAAACAAAAACTACAAGAACTAATTGGATAGTAATACCAATTTCAGCAACATCAGGATTTTCGTGGGCCTGAGTGATGACAGTGTTCATGACTTCTGCCTTGTTCATGTAAAGCATGAAACACTTTTCAATACAGTTTTGAACCTGAAATATTCACAGATCAAATAAAAAAAATATAAGACAGAATCTTGCAAAGTGAGAAAAGCTAACTTAATTTTAGTTTTTGAGAATCCTGCAAAATGAGAAAAATGATTAAGAAATGCTATTGCTATTGCTAAATTTGAATTTAGAAATGACTAATTAAAACAAGCCTCAGAACACATAGATCTGTTCAAATCAGAAAAATATAGGAAAAAGATTTGTTTTTTATTGCAATATAGATTGAAAATATACAATTGAATAAGCCCCAACTTGTGATAATTGCAGCAGTGAAGTCGTCATCTCAAATATATGCTTTCTTTTGAGTCAACTTTACAACAATTCCTCAGCCTGATATTAAATCTTAGGGTGCCATCAGAGGCGGAATGCCCTTAAGTTACTAGCCCCCTTAACACTGTAATTAGCTCACAGTCAAAATTCTAGAAAATTGTACATGCACCACTCACATTTTCCTTTTTCACCTTTTATGTACAGTCATAAGTGCAATCATTTTACCAGCAAGTGTGAAGTCAATCAAAGAAATGCTCGAAAGCTTACCCTTGCAATATTATGATGCACAGTATTTCCTTCTTTTTTCCTAGCCATTGCTTCCGGTTGCAACCTTTTAGTGGAGTTGGAGAAAGATGTAATGCAGTTATTTTGCTAGCGCACTCCGTAAGGTGCACCTGTTTTCCAAATTCAACAAGTATAATTTTAACAAACATGCGGTCAAAGCTCACATAAATCAAAGGATGACGAGTACATGAAACAAAGAAAATGAAGATGCAATGAATTGATCACATATGCCAAAGGATGGTGAGTATTAATTTTCCTCTTGTCTTCATGCTCATAATCCTACACCAGTACACCGCCTCTCTAATTTGTTACACGTAAAACCTCAAAATCACATAAAATTGCCACCTGCATATAACTCCATTTCTACTCCCACATCACTTTTCGGCCTTCATTTGTGCAACAAATTCAGGGATATTAAGAATACATTGAATCTTGATTCAAACTTCAAACAGAAGTTTCTGGGCAGCTTGTTGAAAAATCTTCGAGTTTTGCCTTCGAAATGTTGGCTGTTTTTGGAATATCAATCAGAAAACCGCCCTTATCTTTATTAAAAAAAGCATTCAACACACCTGCACAAGAAACTTCTTGCACGGTGACAAAGGTAGCTACCTACACTCACCGTCACTGCTAAAAAGAAACCTCAACCAGTTGTCTCCACTTAAAGCTCTAAGCTTGAAAAGAAGAGGCAAAATGACTTTTTTTGTTCTTTTTCCTTTTTAACTAAAAGTAAAGTTTTTTCAGTCACCCAAGAATAGAACAATGATGCAAAAATGGCAAGACTGAAACTTTCGTAAAAAATTAAAGAAGTGACATAAATTTCCTTAATCTGATTACATTTATTTCATTTACAAACTAACTGATATCTTTTATCCATTGTCACCAAACAAAGAAAAAGGGTATGGGTTTCAGAATTAGTAAAACAAAGAGAAATAAACACACTATATATCATAGAAGAGTCAATCCTTTGCTGTAAGCCAAAGAAATCAACCAACAAAACCAGCAGAAAATAAAATTATGAAACAACGATCAAATATGAACGGAAATTCAAAATAATCATCTACCATAAATTCTTAACTAATATGTCAAAGGTAAATTAAACAAAATAATAGTAATGAATAAACTGGGCTGGTACTGGTTTCTTACACTCACCAGATACAATTGAGAGGTAGAGAGTTGCAGTTAAATATGGAGAAAAATGGGGAGGAATTGTGGAATATAGGAAGGGAATGGTGGAATATAGGAGGGGACTAAAGTATTTATATTGGAGTTCTGATTCTGAAGCGGTTCAAGTGAGGAGTCAGTGTTTGATTCAAATGTCTCTTCTTTTGTTCAAAAAAGGAAAATGTTTTTAATAGTCTATTTTTTTAGGTTAAAAGTGAATATGTTTATGGCATAAAATTTTATTAGGATATGATTATTCAGTGTGAAAAATGAGTGCACGTAGTGAACAAGATTCTCTATAATATAAAATTTATTGTGTAGGAAAATTGTAGTGTCTAAATGAATTAAAACTCTCGTCAACTTTGTTTAGTTTGTTTAGGAAAATATTTTTTTTAAAGAAGAAGAAAATGTATTTTGAAAGAACTAACGAAAAGTTTTAAAAGTTGGTAAATTTTTATCAAAATCAAAATTTTTTAATCATATATTTTATAGAACCTACAATTTTTCAACCACATATTTTACCAACTTTTATCGAAATTTGTTAAAAAAAATTGATTTTTATCTCCACCAAACAAAGACGAAGAACAAAAAGTGTCCGCCACATCTCACGTGAGTCGCATTAATTCAGCTTCTTTTTTTCTACCTTTTTTTCTTTTGAATTTTCTCGCATTGTTTTATTTCAATAAGGTATATGCATTAAAATCTAAGTGAAATTTTACAAATTTTGAATCTTGAGAATTTTGAAATATATTAATTTAAAATCAACATTTACATCCTGTTTGTTGTATATTAAAATCAAATTTTTAGTAGATTTTTATTAAAATTGATGAAATATATGATTGAAAAGTTGTGGGTTCATGAAATATGTGATTAAAATTAATTGTTGACTTTAACTTAAAATTAAAATCAGATTTTAATAATCAGATTTTAATTTGTACCAAATAGGGTTATTAATATTGAAATTTTTAAAATAATTTTTATGGTGCTTTTCTCTTGTGATAATTTTATACAATTTATGTATATGGACTTGAATTACATTATTGCCCTTCTTTAAGCCCCATATTTGGTCCAAAGCTCCTCATTGGTACACATTAAAATTTTCATTCTTATTCTTTTACTCATTTTTCACCACATATTTTTCAATAAAATAATATTTTCTATCACATCAATAAATTTTCCTTCTTTTTCAACCACGCATTTTCCATCAATTTACTATTTCAGAATACATTCTTCCAAAATAATGTGGCTCAAACACACCCAAAATGAATTTTGAAATTGTGCTTTTTTGGAGAATGTATGGTTAAAAATAAGAATTTTTTTTTGAACTTACATATAAAATTATTTTGTCGGGAATGCGTGGTTGATAATAAGTTTTGAAAAAATGAATTTTTGAAAAAATTGGAGTCAAAACAACATATGACCTGAGAATAATTTATAGATAAGTTATAAATTGTGAAGTTTTATTCCAGTCACTCACATTTAAATGGAATTAAGTATTTATCCACCACTCATTCTATCTATTTTATAAATTCTTGCCAAGTGGAGACTTAGGAGGTTGCATTCAATTGAAACTTTTGAAAACTTTTATTTTTTTTAAGTGTTGATTTTTGTAGATTTCGTATACTTTAAAAGATTTGTATGAAATTAATAAAAATCTTTCGCAGACTTCTATAAACTTCCATTTTAATACTTTTATAGACTTTTGTAGAATTCAAGAGAATTTTAAAAACTTCTCGTTTGATACACAATATTTTCCAACTTTTGTAGTGTTTGATAGGCAAAATCTTCCCCGGAATTTTTTTCCACCTTTTTGAGGAAAATAAATTCTTTTGATTGGAAAAAAATTTCCTAGTTTTTTTTTTAATTGGAAAAAATCCTAGACACAATAGTAAAAAAAATTACCACTTTTATCGACAATTTTCATGCAAAACAAAGCCAAACGAATGTTATTCGGTATAGTAATTTTTTTCAATTTTTTTTTTACAATTGGAACAAATTCTAGACCTAATGGTAGAAAAAATTATCACTTTAATGGACAATTTTCATTAAAAAAAATGAAGTCAGACGGATACCAAACTTTCAACATTTTCCATTGAAAATTATACCCGTCAAACACAATTAATTACAATTCTCCAGTAAAACAATTTTTGGGCAAATCAATTCCATGTAAAACATTTTATTTCCATCCATTTTTCACATTTACAATCAAACGGACCCTTATTTAAAAATAGAATTCGTGAGTTTAGTACAATAGTGTGAACAAGAAATCTATATGTTTAAATTTAATTATAAATTAATATTATCAATATAAAATACCTTTAAATAGTAAACAAGAAATCTATATATTTAAATTTAATTATAAATTAGTCTTCTTTATATAAAATCTTTTAATTTATTTACAAATAGATCTTTTCATTAAAAAAAACGGATGAAAAAAATTATAAGAATCTTTTACAATTAAAATTCTCATAGGAAATGGAGATAAACGATAAAAGAGAGATGGAGGAAAAAAGAAAAATAGAAACAAATATGATTAGTAAGAAAAAATAATTTTTTTAGTCATGGTTCTAATGTTCTAATGGTAAGAAAAGAGAGAATATTGAAATAAACAAAATACATATTATTATTTTTATTTTTTGTGCAAGTCGTCCGAAATCTTGAGAAGAATTAGAGACAAATTTGAAGATTTTATCTTTGTACTTTCTACTCAAAAGTTAGTACCCTTCAGACTTTTGTAAAAGTTTTTAAAATTCAATAAAAATTTAAACATCCCAAGACTTGTAAAGACTTCTAAAATCTTTGTACTTTCTACTCAAAAGTTAGTACCCTTCAGGCTTTTGTAAAAGTTTTTAAAATTCAATAAAAATTTAAACATCCCAAGACTTGTAAAGACTTCTAAAAAATTTCAAAGACTTCTTAAAAAGTCTATAAAAATCTCGATTAAATTCATCAACATTTTTAGACCGTCTAAAAAAATTTACATTGAATATTCTTAAACATTTAAATCCCAGATATCTTTAAACGTCTCATTTGGATACACTCCATTTAGTGTAACACCACAGTGATGAAATTTATGTTACATTCAATACAAATTTGATTATTATCATGTCACGATAATATCATTATACTTTTAGAATTAAGGACAATTACGATACTTGCTAGAACATATTCCAAAATTTCTCTACTTATAAAGAACATCTTATAAAGAGAGAGTCTTTATATTTAGAGAATGCAATTTTTATACATTACAACAATACTCTCTAAACACTTCATTTTGCCTTTTTAATAAAAATTCATTGATTTCTCTTCATCTTTTATATAACATATTTTTATATATATATATTAATGGTCAATAAATTCAAATATAATTTGAATAATATAAAAATAATTGAATATGTAGCTTAGTTAATACATTATTATTGATTGATAATAAAACTTAGAGAACCAAACATACTCTCTATTTAAAAAAAAAAAAA
>CAIGRS010004590.1:0-11649 GCA_903798395.1 Fraxinus floribunda
TTTACCGAATTTTTTACCGAATCGCCACATGGCGGCCGCCCATTGGGGGGGTGCCTGTGGGCCCAGGCACCCCCCCAATAGGGGGCCGCCATGTGGCGATTCGGTAAAAAATTCGGTAACTCATTCGGATGAAGTAGAATAACTCTTAAATGTAATAGTTTGACTGTTCTACCTTTATTATGTACGGTAGGTTATTTTTAGTGGGCTTGGAAAAATACGGCAAAGGAGATTGGAAGAGTATATCAAGACATGAAGTTCGGACAAGGACTCCAACACAAGTTGCAAGTCATGCCCAAAAATATTTTGAGCGCCAGAAAAAGGGAGAAACCAAGAAAAGGTCGAGCATATTCGATAATTCTATTGCTCAATCGTCGACTCAAAATCCAGTCTAATTATCATTGAATCGACAATTGTTATATAGAATCTTCTCGATAATTTCTTATGATTTCAATTTGTTTTTCATGTAAATATTATTCTTAGATTTTGTTCAAATAGTAGATGCTTTTTGCTTCTCTCGAAGTATCCAATATAATTATCTTTGAAGCACGAAGTTTTAGATTATAAAAAGCCAAGAATACCTTAAGATTGCATTTAAATATTATTTGTACTGAAATTATATGAATACCTTTGACTAATGTTCCAATGACATGTGACATCACATGAATTTGAAAGAAGAATCTCAGTGCCAATGTTTTATTCCATAATGTACAATCCTTGCAAGTTGCAAGAGTACTCTGTCTAGGGTGCCAGTGCCATTTATATCATAATTCAAAATCCTTGCAAGTTGCAAGAGTACTCTGTCTAGGGTGCCAGTGCCAATCTCAATCGCTCTATTATGAGAAATTCCACTTCTAAATTTTAAACAACCAAACAAAATTAAACCATAGGTAGAAAAAATCTTTGGCACCACACATGTACATTCATACATACGTGCGAGAAAATGCGTTGAGATAGTAAAGACCATCAATAGTCATTTAACAGACGAGAGCTAATAGGGCAAACAGGATAAATGCTCCATTAGTTCTAGCCATAGATCTCGCAAGATACTATGCATCGATCCGTATGGAGGCTATAGGTATCTTGCTCGGGAGCACGTTCGTGAGAATTAGGTTTTGGGCTCGTCGAGCGGCTCGTGGGCTCGCCGAAACGAGCCGATCAGCGAGCGGCTCTGCAATTTGAAGAGCCAAGCCGCCCTGCTCGGCTCTTGCTCGAAACGAGCCCGAGCAGCTCGTGGACGTCTACAGTACGAGCCAAGCGGGCGAGCCACTTGGCTCGATTGCCACCACTAATTTTGACAAACTAAAGATTTTTTTTTGTTACCATCTATCTTAAATTTATGTACTAGACATCAAAATCCAAGCATTTGAAGTGTCGTAACACCTAATTGACTATATTTGGAAGGCTTGTTACAACTTACAAGTTTGAAAGACAAGAGTCATGTGCTGCTTAATAAATTATTTTTCTCACACATTCTGATGAAATAGATATATTATTTCTTTTTTACAGACAATGCCTGTGGCACGTGGGCAACTTGAGAAAAACCCATAATTTATGTCTAAGCTGGCATATAGTTTATTTCCAGCTTTTATCAATTAAAAAATATTTATTTACTTATAAGTAAATATTTTAAGGGACTTTATAGTGCTATATATACCAGACTTCCCACATCTGAATCATTACTGAGTAGCTTTGGCCTCTCTTGATTCGGTTCCCTTGCTTGCTGCTAGCAATGGCTTCAAAAGTTGTTCTCTTTCTCTTGGCATCTTTTCTTCTGGTTTCGACACGGGTACCTCTCTCTTTCGTCGTTTTTCTTTAATGAAGGATACTCGATGAAAAGATCTTATTTCGCTCGAATTTAGTGACGTGACATGATTTTTCACTTGGACAACAACTCTGTCTTGATTTTGTAGGTTTCGTCTCAATGGAATGAGGAAATACTCCATGAGGTAATATTAGGACTACATTTAAGTCCTTTTCATCCATGTTTTTCTTAAAACTTCCTGCAAATCAAATTGCACAAACCAATCTCTACATCGTCTACCCGATAAAAGTTTTTGAAGAAAACTTTCAAATCAAACACACTGATTTATACTGATTCACTGTGTCCATTTGTTGCAGTAAACAACGGTTCTTTATTTTCACGTATCTCTTATCTCTGTCTCTCAGACGAAATGGCCAAATAGATCTTTTATATATCCTAGGAAAATTAAGGCGAGAAGATGAAACATGGGATATCTAATATATATACCTATGAACTCTAACATTATAAAAGTCTAAAGCTTATGCAATTCTTGCGATATATATAGGATGCAGCAAGTCCAAGTTACAAGACACCACCTCCTTCTTCACCAATCAAGATATCACCACCTCCTCCACCAGTCAAGGTGCTACCGCCGCCTCCACCAATTGAGGTTCAACCGCCGCCGACTCCACCTGCCACACCCGTACCAAAACCTAAACTAGGTAACTTCTTACTAGATACTTTCAGTGCTTCAAGATTCAAATATTCGATGAAAATTATATGATGTGCTTGCTTATTGTCTTTGCAGAGTGCAGCCCCCTATGTGTCGAAAGGTGCAAGTTGCATTCTCGGAAGAGATTATGCATGAGAGCGTGTATGACTTGTTGTGACCGATGCAAATGTGTTCCTCCTGGGCAATATGGAAACAAAGAAAAATGTGGCAAATGCTACACGGATATGACTACTCATGGTGGAAAGTCGAAATGCCCTTGAACGAGGATTGGTGACATGTTTCGTACAACAATATTAAGTAGAACTGAATTTTTCTTCCTCAATGTTATTCCGTGTTTCTCTTACTCCTTATCAAACATATCATATATGCATTCCTGCTTATTTCAATGAACGAATGTTACTTGCATGAGCTAAATGCATAATTTTGAGCGCTAAATCAAGGGAAATATGGACTCTTGTTTCAACTTTTAAGACATTACTCTTGTGTCTATGCAATTATTATTGTCAAAAGTTTTTTCCCATAGACGTTGCTAGTAACGATCAAGACGTTGGGACACTTTATCTTCGGAAGTATAGTTTATCGGGTTGTGCTACATGTACATAACTATTTACGTAATTATTTACCAACGGATGATATGACAAAATTTAATTGGATCAAAATCTCATCAATTAAATAACTTCACCACTTATATTTTGACACCTCAACATTATGGATCAAAAAAATTTCAGCAGAATTCACAATGCCAACAACTCCACTTCTTTATATTCACCCAAAACCAAAAGGACTATTTAACAGCTCGATAGAAGGATGAGAGAGAAGCGGGGGGATGGGGTGTCGATAATTCATAAAGTTGACAGTACGATAATACAACCACAAAAATCTACATTACACAGGTCATTATTCAAACAAGTCGATACAAGATATAAAGCATCACATATTTGCTGTTGTCTCTTTTATCTCTTCCAACGTAATGGCCTGCATAGTAGAAGGAACTGTGAGAAAAATTCTGAGAATTATTTATAATGTCGACAGCGACAGATTATGTTTATAAACTTCGAGTAACAGGCCTTCTCGTTTTACAGTGTTTATTCGTAGAATAAATTAAGGCTCGGAATTTTCAAGTGAAATGAGAAAGTGAGTTATTACCTGTTCTTGGCCAGCAAAATCATTATCAGGGGTTAGAAAAAGCATGCAGTGGCATTCCTTCCTGCCAGGACATAATACAATCAGGATATGGAACATAGATGGACTATAGAAACTGAATGCATAGTAAAAACTTCAACGTGACAGCCAAAACGAGATGGTAAAAACGGATGTATGAAAAAATAAATCAGGATGATAACCGGAAGTGGTTAGCAATTATTTAATTAAAATTGATAGTGGCAAAAATAGAATAAAGAAATTTATGTGACCCCAGACCATAAGGATAAGGCCAATAGAAGACATACGAGCAAAGATAAAATGAAACACACTTAACAACTGGAATGGATGAGAGCTGCAAATTTATTGGCCTAGAGTGGAGTTCAACACCCCAACTGAAATCCACGAAAAATACCAGATATCTCGTTCGTAAGACTTCCATAATACTTGGTGCCTTAGAAATGATAGAAAAATTACATGCACCCTATTTGGTATACATTAAAATTTTCATTCTCATTTTTCTACTCATTTTCAATCACATTCATCAATAAAATAATATTTTCCATCACATCAATAACATTTCCTTCATTTTCAACCACACATTTTCCATCAATTTACTATTCCAGAATATATTCTTCCAAAATAATGTGGATCAAACACACCCATAGCATACCAAAAGTACTAATTGTACATCATTCAAGCCAACAAGAACAGAGTAATTATTATCAGTAATTACTTGGGGTCAAGTACCTAAATTGTATTTGTTATAAACTACATGAATCATTTTCGTTATATATAATGATTCGTAAATAAAGTCAAATTCTATAGCTAAATGGATCAAAATCCTAGCAACAAATTATTCTATAGATATTGTATAGTCTAATTTGTAATTGGCAATTTCCTAAGACAAAAATCATAATTTATTAGATTTGTATTATGATTTAATTATATTGTAATCAAAGTCCAAATATGTTTAGAAAAGTCCAAGTTATGCTAAAATTAGTGTAGGTTGATAGAGTCCAAAAAGAAGTTAAAGATCCAAGAAGAAGATCAAGATTTTGGGCTTGAAGAAGTTGAAATCGAGAAGGAAGCATTTTCGCTAGCCTACAGCCCAATTGGTGCTCGAGCAGTAGAAGCAAAACACTTGTCGCCCGCCTAGCATTAGACTGGCGCTCGATTATAGGCTCGTATAGCACTCGAGCAATGGGTCGACGTCTAAAATTCCGTTTTGCTTCAAACACTTGATTTTTCAATCCCTTCTCATTCCAAACACTTTTCCTATAAATACTTAACCCACATAGAGTATTGAATCAGATTTATTCCATAAAGATCAATTCTTTGATAATCCAAAACATTCATTGATTCCAAGATTCAATCACCATATATTACGTGATCCATAAATTCTTCTAAAACATATTTTGTTGATCAAACCATATTTTTCCACATTAAACCACAGATCAAAACACACAAGATCTTCTAATCAAATATTAAACCACCTAATCCACCAGAAATAAACGGGATCAGAAGTTGGTGTAGAAACACGTAATCCAAGAGAGCTAAGGTAGTCTACTAGGGGTCAAGAGCTAGTGTGAGGAACACACAGCTGTTCACGAGAGTTAAGGTGATATACTAAGAGTCGGGATTTGGTATGAGGAACACGCAGTCCAGTAGGATCAAGGGTGACTACAAGAAAATAAGGTCAAAAGAGACTAAGGGTTAGTCGGGTCTGGATCATACTGTAAGTTGTTTCGTTTATAGTGAATTATTGATTGACAAAATGCTTGAAGTCTTTGAACCTTTGCGAAAGGTTTTCTCCGTGATCAATTTGGTGATCTTTACTGCTTTCATATTAAAAATTGTGGTAGTTCAATATAGAATAAATTGACATGATTGATTAACCATCTAAAGATAATTAAAAAGTGACTCGTTACTTTGAATTGCAACTTTTAACTCCGATGTGCACGTTCTAGGGTCTAAACATTATCTAAATCGATTAATAATCTCGATTAGGTTAAACTTTCAGATGTTTAGACCGGAGTTGATTGTAAACCTTCGAGATTATGTAATTATACGTGAAACATCCAATATTAGTTCATTCTTCATAACTCTTGGAAATATCAACAGGCTTATAAAGCTCACTTTCTCAGCATCTCATCAACTTTGCTGAAGTTTTCGAGTTTCTTCTCTGGTGGCTTTCTTCGTTTAATAGGATTCCGTCAGTGACCTCGTTCACTTCCATCTTTGGAATGAAATAAGATCAAGACAAACCTCAATCCTGGTATTTACATGAGGTCACTCTGTAAGAAAGTCATTGAGATGCCAAATTCTCTCTTCTCACAGGCCAAAGGAACTTGTGTTGATTCTATGCAAAGCACAAAGAGTTACTAGGTGCCCTATTTAAAAGATCAAAACTATCCAGGATTCCAAGGTTTTGAATGCTAATTACACTCGAAAATTCAATTATTATCAACTATATGAAACCTTATTAAATCACGAAAATCCTAATATTTCATTCTTTGCTGTAATGACAAAAATGCCAAAGTAGAAAAATGAAAAGCAGGCTACTGAACCCATATGGTCAAGAAGAAAATGATAACTGCAGGGAAAGAAAAATAACAAACAGCATCGCATCAACCTTTAGCATTACCTTTCTCTCATAGGAACACAAGGGCAATTCCAGAAGCCCTGCTGTGCCTCAGCAACTTTATCATCGTAGTGCCTAAACAAAATAAAAGACCATCTAATGTTACCAAAACTACGGTAGACATTTTGGAATATAGAAAAAATAAACCAAAAATAGGTTTGATTCATAAATAAATTCCAGGAATTAATATTACCTGCATGGGCAGAGTGGTGCACCCAATGTATCCTTGTGTTCTGCCAATCCCTGTACATATTCCCAGAGAGTGTCTTAATAACCAATGATTTGATTCAAAGAAAACAACTAATACTAGCACAAGCAGATTTACCAGACATTGGATCAAATATGAGAAAAAATTTATAATGTATGGAGTTCGTCACCACACAGCAAAGATGCAGATGCAAGTGGCACGAGGAGCTATCGGCTATATATTAGGCTTCCTTACAAATGTTATTGGAAAGCTGATTAAATAATCATAAAGGCAGTAATAGTCATTTAGTGCTTGTTTGGTAGTGCTTTTAAGTACTTATAAGTTGTGGATGCTATAGAATGCGTGGATAGTAAGTTGTACTTGTGGGTCATACGAAATGTGTGGATAAAAAATAGGTTTGACCCACTTAAATTATAATTTAAACTTTGCCAACATGCTATTAGTTAGGCCAACTATGGTCGAGATTAAAGCAATTTCCATCCCTCAAAATTGTAAAACGTTTATTTTATATTAGGTAAGAGAAGCTCTAACCACCCACCCTACCAACTAGACAATCAGTCAATAATTGATTGGGAATTGCAAACAGGCTTAATATTGGCCCTTATCTTATCGAAATCACTTTTAGTTTCATCAGTTTATATTGTTTGGTAAAGCATGTGTTGTGTGGAAGCAGCGGGTCAGAACAGGTTGCCAAGGCTGCGTTTCTATTGATTTCAATAGTTAAGGTTTTTGGAAAACTTCTAACTCCAGATTATGGGGGCTCATTTCGAAGCCGTTTACAGTTAATAGTTTGCAAAATCTCACTCCAAAAGGATGGTATTTGGCAAAACAGTTGAGACCCTCCTTTATGATAAAATCTACTTCAAAACCACATTCTAGCAGAACTTGGAATTAGTGTGCTTAAATTGGAAACAAAAACCTCCCCAAAATAAAATCAAGAACAGAGCTGATTCTTTCTCCTAAACCTAGCATAACAGTTGGATCATAAAATGCTTTCTTAATGATCATTTTTCCAAACAAACGGCACCATCTTCATGATTTTAGAATTTATCCAAAATGTTTGCATGATGAATTGATGGAGAGTGCAGAACTCAAGGAAAAACTATGAGATTAATTCGAGTTTAACAAAATATTCTTGAGGAGTTAGCAAGGCTAGCACTAGTTACTAGCAACAAATTTGATTATTTAGTTTGGATAACTTAATTTATAAACCATAGCCCCTGTGTCTACCACTTCCATGATTGCTTAATTTCTACTAATTCCCCAATCATCACATTCCCTTTAACTGTTAGACTAGTAGAACTGAAAAACATAAACAACCGGAATGAAATTGATACCTTGATAACAACTGAAGTCACACCTTTATCTACACAGAAGTACGTGCCTGACCTCCGCGCATACTGCTCCGAGAACTTTCTCATTATTTCCACGGATTTCTCCGACGGCTCCACTACAAATTCAACGCAAATAATAAATCAAAAAATTACAGAATTTCTCAATAATTCCTCAAATTCGGTAAAATGTTAGTAAAATTACCTTGAGCTAAAATCACATGGCGGTACCGAGAAGGCCGCGGCGGAGGAGCGGCAGCCGAAATGCCGAAACCAACACTGTAAGAACTGGATGCCTGAAGAGCTCTCATGGCGAAATTTTTTCTCGTTTATTAATGTTCTTCTATTTATAGGAATTTAAAAATATCTGTTTTCGTGGAATTGAATTGTATATGGAATTTTTTTAGCTCAGATATTTTCTTATCTTATAAGATAAAAAAGGATTATAGATTTTGTTTACGATTTCGGAGGTGGCGAGTTGAGCGCCACTCGTTGAAAATATCGGCGGAGAAAATTGCTGAACCACTTAGTTCAGATCTTCAAAACCATCACGAAACTCAATCCGGATCGGACTCGGACTCGGACTCAATTGGAATTTGGGCTTAATTGAACTTTTGAAAGTACAAATTGGGACAACTCACAGGAAGACGAAATAAGTGGAAATGGCCGATTTTGGCCTTTGACTACTTAAAAAAAGAAAATTGAAAATTTAAGAGCAAAACTCAAAAATACCCTCATTTTTCCTTCACACACGATCAAAAATAGAGAGAAAAAGAAAAAAAAATCTCAGTCGGAATCCAGTAAACCAAACCACGGCTCACAGTCTGCAACCTAGCCACCAACAACAAGTAACCGACAAAGTGATCTTTAATGGGATTTTTTTTTATTGTGATTACGATTTTTCTTGAATGGTATAATTTGAATTTAACATTTGGTAGATGTTGAGGGAATTGAGTTTTATGGCTGGAGAACATCAGAAACAGCGATCTTCAGCCTTGCAGTCAGCCTAGACTTTATTATTATTATTATTATTATTATTATTATTATTATTATTTTTAACATTCGGCCCAGAATAGAATTTTGGGGAGGAGGGGAGAATTGAGTTTTATGGCTGGAGATCGCCCCTTCTTTTTGAAGAAAGTACAAATTTGATTATTGAACTTAGATTTCGATCAGCCACTTCCTAAACCACCTTGAGCAATACGTAGTGATGGCAAAAACACTAGCACCGCCTCGCCCCAAATGGGGCCAAAAAAACTCACCCCGACGGGTGGCGAGGTGCCCCGCCTCGAACCTGCCTCGTGGAAAAAAAAAAAAAAGAGTACGCATTTTGAGTAAAAGCACATAATGAATATCCAGTATGTCTGAATACATGACCAGTCCAGGTGACTTTTCACTTAGAACTTATTTTATACTCATGACCTGATAAAGAACATCAAATGCAATTTTTTCACATTTGTTGTTCTAACAAATAAGTTGCAGTGACTGACTTTATTTATCATATATTTTGAAAATAATTGTTACTTGTTCTAGGCAAGACTTCAAAATTGCTTCTTTTAATTTGTTCTGATCTGGTGCTACTATGTAATGTAAAGCCAAAAAAGTTTGCCGAGCCAGGAAAAGTCAAAAGGATAAATATTGCTAAACAAACGTACGCATTCTTTATTTTGTTCTGTTGTGGTGCTAATGTTTTCTGTGCTTTTGATATATCGGGCTACTACTGGCTTTGAATAGAATTTTATAACCCTACTTCAACTAAACCCACAACACCCTCAAATCAAAATATCAAATGCACAAGCCGTGACTCCCGTGAGCCGACTTCTCTCTTTCCTCTCTTCTTAGTTCTTCTTCATATTTTGTCCTTTTTTTTTTCTCTTCTTTGCAATTTAAAATTTTGAATTTGTATTTTAACTGTAAGTCTTTGAAAAAAAAAAACATAGAGGAAACAGGGCAGGCCCGCGCCCGACCTCGAGCCCCGCCTCGTCTAAGGCGAGGCGGGGGAGTGGCAGGGATGCCTCGCCCTGCTTCCATATCTAGCAATAAGACATTCTCCATCTTTGACCTCTGAAACCAAATGCTTCATATTCTCTTTTGAAAACAAAGTATCATACACCTCCTCAATGGTGAGAGTATCACGACTATACAAGATCATGTCTCTAAATAAAGAAAATGAAATGAGCAATGAACACAATAGGATCAAGGCCAAATTTTCTTCATCATACTTTAATTCCAAAGTTTCCAAATCAGCAACGATCTCTTTAAATACAATTTAAATACAGTCAGATGATCTTCCAATGATTCTGCCATTCGATGAGAGTTTGAATGTTGCTTGAGAGACAACTTGCTTATCGGACTTTTAGTCATGCACAATTACTTCAACTTCAACCATAAAACAAATGCTGAACCCTCCTTAAAAAAGTCCTGAAGAATGATATTCGATAGATGAAGATAAATGTGATAAACTACCTTCTTATCCTTCTATAATTTTTCCTTCACGGTCAAAATTGCGAGCATCTTGTCAATTCTCAGCAACGTATCGTCCAAATTCAGTTGTACGAGTACTGTACGCATCTTAACATGTCATAGCAAAAATCTAGTGCTCCGATCCAAAAGCAGAATGTTTACTTTATAGAAGTCATCACGAACAAGAACCTCGAACAAATCAAACCATGCGCTCTTGCGGAACTGCTGAACCTAGGCTCTGATACCACTTGTTATGAAACCAACCACCGAATTGAGATGCTGAAGTTATGAGGCACAATAATGAAGTATTTGATCACAAGTAAAAGAATAAAAGAAGATAAGAAAATATAACTGATGAATTAGGAGATTTTATTGCACTAATAATAATAGAGAAATATACAGTTGATTCTAAAAACTAGTAATCATTTTTCTCACATTATGAAATTATATAAAAGAGCATAATATTTATAGGGAATATGTAGGGGACGTTCAAATCCTCATAGTAAAGTTGTTGCTGAAGAAGGATGCCAAAAAATCAAGTCCAAAACGAAAAAGGAGAAAAAAATGCGAAAAACCCGAAACAAGAGCGTTCTGCCCGAATGTTTTTTGTTCCCAAATTTTTTTTCCATATCGAACTCTTCTTCAAGTCCAATACTAATTTCCAACTCCCAATGAGTTTCAAAAATAGAACTTCAACTTAACATAAGACTCCAATAACATTTCAATTGAATTCTACTTGACGTGCACTTCAATTAAAAATTTTCAATTACTTTAACAAGAAATTTGGATCTCACCCAAAATTTAACACAAATAATCTACCTTTCCCACTCTGGCACACTCAATTCCCACTCCGACACACTCGATTACAGAATAGGCATATTGGATTGCAATAAGAAATGACCTAAAGAATCCATCACTAAATTGCACTGTTGTAAGTAGACTCGGCGCGACAAAGACAGAGAGAAAAAGGCGAAACTAGAGAAGGGGGCCAGCTAAACTCCAACCTGGAAGTGTGGATAACACTACTAAATATTAAAGTGAAAACGTGGCATGCTAGGGCGAGAAAGCCGGAGATTATTGCAATGATGCTATAAGCACAACTGCAACTAGCTATGAAGGGATTGGGGTCAAATATATGAAGCCTTCGAGAGAGAAGTTGCCGGAGGGATGGTGTTTATATGGCGTTGAGAAAAAATGGTAGCTTCCATTTTCTGTTGTAGAGAGAGGGTAGAGAGAGAAATGGTATGTATGTTTTTCAAAGAATAATTATCACCTAATTATTGAAAAAAAATGGTTAATTTCACAAATAGTCACTGAAGTTACCTGAAAAGTTCAAAACGGTCACTGAAGTTTCAAAGTTTCAGAAACGGTCATTGAAGTTTAAAATTT
>CAIGRS010004630.1:0-15930 GCA_903798395.1 Fraxinus floribunda
TTTGTGGCTATGGGGGTGCATTTGGGGGCAGCGTGAGGTGGGGATGGTGGTCGGATTTGTTAGGCGGGTGAGGCCGATAACGGTGGTGGTGATACTTGGCGCCTAAGGGGCGAGATGGTGGTTCTTTGGAGGTGGAAGTCAGCGGTGACAGAGATGGGAAGATTCGGCGGTTGGAGACGGGGGTTTGGGTGCAATTAAGATAAAGTGTACCATTTTCTTGCAATTATCTTGGACTGATTTGCATTTAAAAAAAAGTTGAGGAGCATATTGTAATTTATTCTTTATTTTTTTATTATTTATATAGGAGGGTATAATTGTCATTTTATGTTAAAAATTGGTGAAAATGACGTTTTGCGTTAGAAAATGCAAAGGTAGGGACGTTTTGTACCAAAAAGTCAAACGTAAGGACGTTTTTCACAAAACCCGTCATAGGTAGGGACGTTTTGCGTCAATTACCCTTTCATAATTTTAAGCCTTGGGCCTCAATTTTTTAATATGGATCACCGACATTTTAATATTAATATCTACTTTTTGGTATTTGTATGCATTGAATTAATGTTATTCGACAGCTAGTTATTTATATATTTTTGAATTTGNGAACCGAACCGAACGGAACCAAACCCGAATGGTTCCATAATTATATTTGGACCCGACGAGTTCATTTATTAAATACCCGAAAATTTTGGAACCGAGCAGAACCGAATCGAACCGATCCACGGACAGCCCTAACTAGTACACTATAATTACTATTTAGTTCTCGTGGGGCGATACATGTATTTACAATGTGTTTTTTTTGTCAACGATTTTACACGTTTGCGAATTTTGTTCAAACATTATCCGTGAAGGATTTAAAATGCATGAATCATATAATTCAAGTGACATTATGTGTTGTTTTTTCTTTGACCAAGTTTTATCCCATTGAATTATATTTTGATAAACTTATTAATGAAACCATTTTTGTAGTATATTCAAGAAATAATGTACAATTTTTCATTCATTATGATTTCCCCTAAAGGTTTTTCTAGTAACATTGTGATAATGAAGTCATTGACGCACGTACATGGATAACTCAATGCTAGGATTTTTACTTGTTGAAATCAAGGGTAATGGCTATAATCTTTTTCCTCCGATTAAATTGTCTCATTGAATTTTCTTGAGAAAATTTTAACGATGCATCATTACTTTAAATTATTTATATATTTTTTTTCCTTCCTTCGATATTTTTGTTCCATTGAAATTTCCCAAACAATATAATTAATAAGATAGATCTTATGTAAATTATCATGCAAGTGTTATATATAAAGTAGTATTTGTGAATGATCATTGTACCCTTACAACCATAATTATTACTAACATATATGAAACATTAATTCTCAATAAAATACACAAATCTATTGACTCTCCCTATTCTCTTCTATTTTTTTCTCCAGTATAATAGTTAACAAAATTTTGGGGGCTCAGCGCCACATTATTGTTGGGATTGAGGTATCATTTCGTTCAAGCACGTTATTTTGACACATTTAACTATATGGATCGTAATATCCGTATGACAACTTTATTTGATAGTGCCACTGTTATAATGTACTTACATTGGTGCTGCTCGATAACATCGACTTGAGAGTTATTTGTAAATAACTAGCTTTTATACTCAAAGTCGAGACCATCGAGTCATTATTCTAGCTGCTATTATTATCCATGAAAAGATCCATAATCTCGTGTTAGAAAAGCCTGGATAAAATTAAACAATCTTTCTGATAAGTATAATTGCCACGAGATTGGGCATAGGCAATCAAGAACAGAGTTTGGAAACATATAAACAGACTAATGAGGTTCTGCTGAAACAAATCAATAAATACTCACTATACAGACTTGTCAATTCATAAAGGTTCCTCCAGGCAAGCTCGGTTGCCCTTGTGATGAAACTTGTCCTTGAGATAATAGCTGTGATCGTCCCCCACCTTGAATATAAGCTTGATTCATACCTGTACCCACCATTGCCTGCTGCACATTCTGCTGCTGCTGTTGCTGTACCTGCGGTGGCATCTGCTGCTGCTGTTGCTGTTGCTGTTGTGGAATTTGCGGCTGCATAAGAGGTTGCTGAAGCTGTGGGTGCGGTTGCTGTTGACTCGGTATCTGTGGCTTAAATACAACCATATCCTAAAAACCAGAAGGAATTATCATTAACTCAGCAGGCTTCAGTCCTGGACAATGAGATCAAATAGAAAACAAGTGTAAAGCTATTCACTGTATACACGATTAGAAAAGTACAAGGAAACTTGCAACATCTTACACCGGGGAAAAGCATTCCAATCAAACGAGAAGCCTTATCAGAAACTGAGAGCAGCAACGTCTGCAATGGTAACTGTATAACTGCACACTAAAAATTTCCGAACGAAAAACGTGAGGAATTTGTGTCAGGCTATCAATATCACAATAGTGGAATACAGACATACTTCATCAAGAAAAGTTCCAAGGAAACAAGTAGAAAAAATAGAGACGGTGTGTTGTCCACTATGGACTATGATATAGCTTTTTCAGTCATTCTGAGCCTAGCCTCACCCTAGTGAGAGGAGTTGATGACATCCATCTTCGAAACTTTTGCTGTTGTTAGTTGACTGCAATGAGTATACTGTATACCACATGAAATTTTTCCTTGTTTTCAAGCTGTTAAAGCAACAAAACTCGCACAATTTTGTTTGTTATTTCTGAATCAGCAGACTTGAATGATTTGTTTGATTTGAATCTCAAGGATCACTTAGAGCTTGCTTCTACATTCAGACCATGACCAAAGGGCGATTTGCAAAATACGAAAAATGGGGGACAAATTTGACTGATCTGTGAACTGCTGAAAAATCAGAGGAATCAAATGAAAACAAATATAAAGTGTTTGGTGGCATGGATTATGAGTCCATCAAACAAGGACTCATTGATCACTTTAAGAAACACCGACTGCAAGGGGGTCTGAAATTGAGAGAAGCAGTGAAAGTCCTGGTGCACTGTTTCAGAGACCTCCAATAATTCTCAAGGGCCAGAAAAATCTACTTCAATCAACTAAGTTCCGAATGTCAAAAACAAGACTCGAGATATTATTGTGAGTAATCTCTACATCAACATGACATTTCCCACGAGCCACGTGATGATGAAGATATCATGGCCATGTTAGATAGAGTACCTACAGCCTATGGATATAATTCACAAGATGAGGTCTACAACTTCAGCTACACCACAATGCGCAAGAGAACCATGGAAGGTTCTCTATTTTGTCATGTACTTCACATGTTGGTGGGATAAGTCTCATAGTATGTTCCTCGGCATTTTACTTTTCATTTGCTGGAGGTTAGGTCTAACCCCCCATCTTAAGTTGTTTTCTGCTATTATTTCCATTATTAATAAAACACACCACAACGAAAGTTTTGATTTGAAAAGAAAAAAAAAAAGACTCAAATGATTTGGTTGATCATCTCCATTGTCCTCTCTTAATTCCACCCCAGAATCTTTGGTTCTTGTAGCCACATTTAGTGAGCTCCTCGAGCTTCCGCTTTGATGTAAAATGGACTACAACTACTTATGTGATGCTAAGAACTCCAATACAGTTTAGTGAAGACATGAAGGAAGGTCCAAAGGAAGAAAAACAAACATGTTTTGGATGAGCCTCAGCAACGGAATCACTTCCTCTTTGCCAGGTTTCATCCAATTTGTTGTGGGAGGGAAGAGGGTAAATAAGATAAAGGAGAATTGCCTTATTCTGGTTTGAAATCACCATCACTGAGTAATTTATTTCTTTAAGATTCAGGAAATAATTTTCTTTTCATACATTGAAGACGCTGTACAGAATTGTCAAAGTTCCTTCCTAGTTTCACCAAGGATTAGTTCTGCATAACTTAAGAGCCAACATCCCTTCTCGAATAACAAATAGTTTGAGAATTCATTCAGAAAGCAACAGCTCGTTGCATTGATGTATGGATCCCGAACTTTCAGTATTAAACTTTTGACTATACAAGGATAATCATCAGCTTTGTCTTTGGAAGCTTATTCTCCAGAAATTCTGGAGATAGGACCTGCTTAGTCCGAGATAAAACAGGGAAATGCTTTAGTCAATATGCTCTTCTGCATGTGGGCAACTCTTTCACTCAACAGGCAATTTCTTTTCACAATCTTAACTAAGTTTGTAAAAAGTATAAAGGTAGTCATTGATGTAATGGAAGAGATGGCGAGTTCACGACAGAGAACATTCACAGTCAGTTCAATGGTCTTCTTGACAGCTTGAGGTGCCAAAACCCTGCTTACAGTCTCAACTAAACTACAGAACAAGCAAGAGTTTCAGTACTAAGGCAGTTTTTCTGGCTTTCTAGACTGGGTAAAAGTTAACCAAGATTTGCATGGAAGCAATAAAAAATAGCCCTTCTATCAAATAAATTGTAGGATGCATAAAGAGGACTAAAAATAATTTAATCTTTTATTAAGGATCTGAGCGACGGATAATTCACAAAGTGCCATTCTCCCGCAGACCAATTATAGTTATCAAAGTAAAATCTCCTTCCTGAATCCCAACGAAACATGAAAGAGGCTAGACTTCTCCTCAAACCTCAAAGAAGAAAATGATTGCATTAAAATAAATTTGCTTAATTAATTTTTTTAAGAATTCTGGAAATACAGTATTGGACCTCTACTGAAATGGAAAAAGGAAACAACTAAATCATAGAAGAAACCATAAACCAAAGCCAGTTTTCATCCATGCAGTAAATCTTTGAGAGAGATGCTATTGAAAGAACCTGCAGCCTTGGACCAAAAGGAAGCCAGAAAGACAATACGAACCCACACAATAACCCATACTTGAATTTCTTAAACATAAATGTAGTTGTTACTATTTAATCCAGCTTTCATACATTTGATTTAGAACAGAAGTAGAAATCCAGATTTCATAGACATCAGAGCCTAACAGCTCCAAGATGTATATCCAAAGTGAGAGCAGGACTTACATGATCATATGGACAGCAAAAAGCATTGTTCAAGAATATCAGGTGGATATAGTTAAGTAGTTCTTCATAGTCCAACAACTACATAAATTACTATTTATTCTGAGGTTCAAAGAATTCGAGTTCAAAAGCTTTTCATCTCATGATTTTTTTTTTCTTCAAGTTCTTTAACATAATTACTACATTTAGAAGGGATTCATATTGTGCTTCTTATCATTATTCTCATCAAGCTTTTAACAAGTCATTTCGAGTAATCAAGGTTAACATTGAGAAAACTTACAAGCTTCTTTTCTTGCAGCTGCCCTAGAAACCCATGCTGATTCATTGCACGAAAAACTAGAAAATCAGCCTTTCCAACATACTGCCTATCATTATATCAAGATAAGTTGACATTTTAGGCAAGTATAATACAAGAGAGAACGATTTTTTAAAAAGCGAGCACATCCAATAAGTGGAATTTACTTGTTATTCATGTGGTCCTGGGATATCAACCGAACTATTTGCATTGTTGGTGGCCAATTTGCAGCAAGCCTGTAGAAGGGTCATAATTAGCCAATGGAAAAATGTTATTCTAGTGGTCCTGAACTACCATCTAAAGTATTACGAAAAGAAAAAATAAGCCTCCCTAAGAAATTAAAAGAAAAAAAAAAGTAATTAGACCAGAAATTATCTTGTGATTTGATGCCAGCAATGACATACATCAGCATTATGTCAAAGTATCACAAGGTAGAATCACCGCTAATATGTTCCTAAAACTTAAAAGCACTCAATCAATTTAATTTGCCTTGCATTGTGGTTTTCCAGATATATTTTTGGAGTCAAATTTTGACCAGATTTGCAATCTCCACCAAATTGAAGCGGTAAATATATCATACTGGTGCATCTTACTTTCTCAATTATTCAGAAATATCATCTACGCTCTTCCTTGATTTGAAGATCTGAACACTTGGCCTCCAATTTAGATTATAGTAGTCAAACATGTAAGTCATTGATTCTATGCACAATATATACTTTATTTGATTTCTATTCATTGTGGAATCTACAGTCCAAGTTCTATTGTTCAATCTTCTCTCTTTCTTCCTTCTCCATATACTCTTACAACACCAGTAGCTCATTCAATTTGAGTCATTTTCTAGCAGGCTGAAAAACTAATTCAATCTTCGAGCTTTATGTAGAAATTTCCAGTAGGGCATTCTATACTGCCTTTTGGTTAATTAAGTATTCAATAATGTCCTCATGTTTTTAGTCATATTGACTTTGGTCCCTGATTTCAATTGCCAAAAGTGCAATACCTACGTGAAAATGTGAAGTTTACTAGGCATTTTTGTTGTTATGACCATTTTCTTTCTCTAGAATAATTTCATCTCTATATGGATGTGGATTTACTTAAGAACACCTAACGAAAAAATAAAGATACAGTTCATACAGAAGCCCACTGTAGATGCTTATTCTTCCTGTTTTTACCAAGTTTAAAAGCTAGAATATAAGTAGTTCCCAGGCTAGAGTTAGGTGACAGATATGTTACATAATAGATGGCAAGTTCAAAGTGATGGGGCAAAAACCATTTGAGACAAATGTTTCTTTGATAGCAGAAAAGATAAAAGATGAGGATTGTTTCAGACTCACGCAGGATAACATGCAAAGAATTGTGCAGTCAATGGATCTGGAATATTCAAATAATTGGTCAACATTATTTGGCTACCAAAGTGGCAGGTCAATTGTTCTTGAAAATTTCCCTCCTTTTTATCATAAATACATTCTTTTACAATAAAAATCAATTGGACGAGGGGTAACCATTTAGATGTCATTATATGCATGAGAAGGAAGCAGAAAAGAAGAGTGGCTAAAAGGGAAGGTTTCAAATAGGGAAAGTCGACTAATAAATCTATAGTTCTTTCCTCATTAACTAAAGTTCTTTCATGAGAAAATTGTCACTTAAAAGGGTGGCCATTTTCTCTGTTACCGGTCTTGATGCAAGTAAAAATAAAGGTCAGTTACACATGGACTCGAGAATGGGCCTTCCATTTCCAGCTCATGAATCATGTTGAAGTATTATCTCAAAACCTATTGGTGCTAAATGGAAAAAGGATATTTAACATCGTGAAATATATTCTCAAACAATAATAATTTAAGCACCAGCCATACCCTCAAGATATTTGTGAGCATGTTTAAAGAATTAAAAGGATTTCACTAGATCATTTTAGAAAGAGGCACGCCGGAGTTTATGGTTATTTTCTCTATTTTGATCCTGAAGTCATACTACAGTGAAATCCACGTCTCTACTGCAAAGCACATTACGGAAGCTATAACTTCCTCACAGGAAAACAAGTCGTTAGCTGCTTTGAAAGATCAGCACAAAATCCTTTTTCAAATTAGTATAAATATGCATAATCTACCAAACTTGCACTAGCAGCACAACTGAGAGGAATAATGGAACAAAGTGGAAAAATGAGAGAAAAGCATCAGAGAATATGAAGACTTACGTCTCGGAAGCTGATGCGCTCCTATACCCCTGGAACAATTAAGCAGAATATGAGAATAGAAGTAACGTGTGAATGTTCACACCAAGAAGATGTAACCAGACTGTAGTATGAATGATATGCCACAATGTATGACCAAGTTTAGGAGTATCTTTTTAAAGACAAAATGTCCAATCAAATTACCCGATTTAGAAATGAAAACAAGATTATTTATAGCATGAAAATCCCTTCTTAGACGTGTAACATACCTCCAGTCTGGTGATAAACACAGGCTGGCCTTGTCGCTGCCCAGATAAGTTACCCTAGACCATTTCATCATAAAAAAAACTTTTGAGGATGCTTAGCTATGTAATTAAACCAACAATATCTGGTAACTTGCATAATGTTTAACAGCACAAAGAAGAACACTTTATTAGAGATATTTTTCATTTAGTTTGTCCTCGAGTTCTCTCTTCCTATATCATTTACCAATTGATGGAGATTACATACTTTTCAACTTCATTTTCTTTTAACAGCTTCAGAAATTATAGAAGGTCTCCTTCGCAATGGAAATTGGTGTCATTTTCATTATATTTTGGCAATGTCAGCAATAGGAGTATGGACGAGAAATAAGAAATGGGCTAATTGGAGAAAATCTTTTCCAACTTCTTCTGGCAACTATAGTAGCACAACAGTGAAAGCATAACATTGAACGTGTAAACTGAGAACAAAGCTTCAATTCTACTAAAGACCCAATATATAATTTATTTTTTTATCTAAATGATGAACAAAGCAACATGAAACACAAGCTTAGCCTCCACATTGCAAGGTCAAAGCATTTGCATTTTTAACCTAGTTTTACATTCAGCCATGACTTCACCATTTCAAGACATTCAGTTTTATACTTTTGTGGATGTAAAGAGCATACATCCATCTTAATAATGGACACCTCATTTTATAAGCATTTGCTTCTACTGCCTTATTGCTTTGACGCATAAATCACGGTAGCTGTCAGTGGATTATAATTTTTCCTTGCATATTCTTTCCCCCGCCTAAAAACTTCAGTTGTGACATGATACCTCGAAACCCTTTCACTTCTCAATCTATATTCAACATGCTGAGTAACATCTAGTTACTCCCTACTACTACACTCCTCACTGTGATTAACTTTAACCGACGCACTATCGTTAGAGTATTCCTAAAGCATTCATTTATTGACCTCCAACTTGGTGAGAGTTGCTGAACAAAGAAGTAATTTAGATCGTTGAGCATTTCCTTTCCATGGTCCACTAGCACACAACAATCACAACAGGTTATGAAATAACACAAGGTACGTACTTACAGACATTACATTTTATCCCAATACCTGATACTCCAGTTTAGATGAATCGTCTGCATATTTTCCTGTCGTGTTACTTTAAAGGTCCATAAAAAGGCCCCTAATCCCACAAGAAAAACGTATATACGTCTCTTTGGGTCTCATCCAATATTAATCATTACAGACTGAGTTAAGCCCCATAAAATCTAACAGAAAACACTCATTCAAAAACATCTGCATACCGTGATGATAGCATTATTTAATCATCCACTTAGATACTTTCCCCTGATATTTTGGCCAAAAGGAAAGAACACTACCACCTATGATAAGTCTCCAAAATACAATGGGGACTGCAATTAACCCAGAGTACGGACATTGAGTGTGAAACCACCACAATTGGCTATTGTTATAATCATATCATATTTGTCAGTAGTGAAAATTATAAATACGCTCTCAAAGTGTTTAAAATTACCCCGGCAAACCATTAAAGCAATTTTTATGTGTATCTTCCTTAAGAAACTTCATGCAATAGTCCAACTGCATTTATTTTTTGTGCAAATATGGTAATTACCTCCCAGACTTTAACGTATTTTGATTGTGCAGAATTTACTGTACTTGACGTCTGCTGATTCAGGGGCATGTTTGCTGCAGAATTATTGTTATTCACACCAAGAGGCTGCATTCCTGGTTGTTGAGACATGCCTGGAGTAGGCATCATCGTGCCAGTGCCAGTTGGCATCCCAGATGCACCAATGCCACTCATCAAGTTCTGGTTCATGCCTATACCATTCTGTACCATTTGTGAGACTGGAAGGTTTCCTTGGCTCATCCCCGGTACAGTTTGACCCATATTAACATTTCCTTCGAGATTACTTGAAGGTTGTGACATGCCAATGTTAGGATTTCCAGGCATATTAGCTGCTGTGGAGGTAAATGATGCAGGAGCCGAGTTTTGTGCAACCTGACCAGTTCCTGTCATTGGCAACGACCCAGCAACTGACACAACACCTGGTGGCCCCGATGATATTACAGTTTGAGCAGGAGGAACTGAAGATGCCATTCCACTGGATATCATGTTTGACAGCATAGGTGTTCCACCCATAGATGGACGTCCAATAGAAGTTCCTCCAGCAAGGACTTGACGTGCTTGAGCAACATCATTCAGAATTCTCACATTCGCTGCTGCACCAACCGCTGGGCGTAAGGACTGTATCACATTACTGACGAGAGGTTTCATATCTTGCGCATTCTCATTGTTTGAAATCATTTCTTGAGACGTCGATATAGGTGAAGAAGTTGGTAAGCTTGGAACAGCTGGAGAAGCAGTGCGGGGAACTGAAGAAATGTGTGGAAAAGCAGGTCCAGCTATGGAGGTAATGGTGCTGGGCTCCTGAACAATTTAAGATAGGTAAACTTCCACCACAATTGCCGAGTTGTGGAGACGGAAAGCAAAACCACCTATATTTTCCTAAAATGAATGAACCAAAGACTGAAAGTTATTCATCTTACCACTTTTACAGTTGCTGGAGGGATATTTCCAACAGATATTGATTGCCGGCCCATGACAGATCCATTTGCTGAGAAGGAAAAACTGCAATGTCAGCGGCTTCGATAGCAGAAACGTTAAAATTCTTCTAAGATGAATCGAAGACCAATTATCAATTCATAATGATATTGCCACCCTCCATCATAATACAACCGGCTGCATATCTTACACAAGTTTTTAGTTAATAGATAACATTTTTTATGTGCTATATTAACATTTTTCCAAGTTCCATATTGCTACAATTCTTTAAAAACCATCATACTATCAACTGATGCTGCACTCCAAACATTGCATGGTCAGAACATATTGGATAGTAATTTTGGTCCTCAGTAAACAACGGCAAGGTAATGTCACCAAAACTATGTACTCTATAATTTATACCAATGAAATATACAGATTTGACCAATCACATCTCTCTTGGAATGTGTACTATGATGGGCAGGTTAGGTAATATCTAACCCATCTCATTGTTTACACAAATAAGTGCAAATACTGATAAAGGTAGAGGATGAAAGAGGAACAGAAATTAAGCTTTCAACATGCAAAGTTACCTGCTGGAATAGAAGTTGAAGTTGGCCCAGAAATGGAAGGAACAGAAGCTGGCCCAGAAAGGGAAGCAAAAGAAGTCACGTCCATTTTCACAGGGCTCTGATTTGATGCCAAATTTGTCACTCCAGAGCAACTTAAAGCAGCACGAGCCTCCATAAAGTTCTCCGAGATTAGAACAAGAAAATGGGGATTCTTAGTAGTGTCTACTGGCAGATCTGCAGCTCGTGGATTTCGTTTTCCCTTAATCAACACAAAATGATCAAATATTAGCATTCACAACAGAATATTAAAGGAAAAGATAGAATATCTTTCAATTGTCATCATAACCAAAAGGCAATGGAACTAACGATATACATACAGTGGTGAATGAAAATGAGAAAACTAGGAGATTAAATATTCCTATATAAATACTAGGTTGCTGATTCACTAACAATAAGAATGCGCATCAGATTAATATATACCTAACCTAATTGACTTCAATTGAGTAAATTTAAGATGAAAACGCTATAAAGAAAAATAAATAACGAAAACTCCAGGAGCTAATGATAGACCCCAATCTGGTTCACATATGAAAACATAGTGCAGCCACATCATTTGTTATTCCAGAATGTTCTCAAAAGTGTAAAAAGTCTAGTAGTTACAGTTAAGGAATTGCTTATAAATGTGATGGGGAAGGGGATTGGAGGGTATTGAGAAAAGTTAGTGAGTTGTGAGGAGAGCCAGGCCTCTTGAAGAGCCTGGGAGCATCTTTTATTCCATTCAGTGTCATTTGATCAATTCCAGTGTCTTTCTTCTTTTCCAATCAATAAACAATATAAATTCCATTACATATAATCTCTGTTATCTTCCAGTTATCCCCTGTTGAAGTAATTTGAGCTAATACAGATTGGCTAATAGCTTCACAGGGTATTCAGTCAAGCAGCGGCATCAGTATCTATTTCTGGAAAATCTTGCAATCTCAAGAGTCCTATCAAAATGGTATCAGAGCAACCACAATCAATTCAGCTAAAACTACTATTGATTAAGAAATTTCACCAAAATCCAACGAGGTAGAAAAAAATACAGTTGGAAGGATCCATCGTGAAGAATCGGGAAAAGTAGAAAATTGAAGTCGGCAACTCGAATTGCAGATGTTCCATGGTGATAATTCCGCTGGCAGGCTTTTTGGAGATGAGAGGGTCTTTAACCTGAATCAAATCTTAAATTGGAAAAAAATTGAAGCCTCTACTGTTTGTTTCGATCTGGAGGAGTTGGCTGGGGATCACTGGGAAGATAGCAGGCAACCAAGGAGGTGGGAGAATGTAGAAGCTCCATTGCTGGCGATCTCTGTAGAGCTGCTGGAAAGCAATTTCATTAATGGGCTAAAGGCAGTAACCAAGGCAAAGAGACGCATCTTAAAACTTCATGGGTTGGGCCATATCATAGAATTGGCCCAAGGGATAGAAGACCACAATGAGTACTTGAAGCAAGCCCAGTTAAGTCTCGACCCATCCAGAAGTAAACTTAACCCCCTCAGCCCACCAGTTAGCTACAACCCACACCAGTTAGCTACAGCCCACATTTTCTCCTTTATCACACCACTTCCGACAACGGTCGTCATTCACAGTAAATTCCAGAATTCCAGCCACTACTGCACTACGACCCGCAATCACGACGAAGGGGATTCCGCAGTTTAAAAGAGGACTAATGCTGAGCTTCTGGGAAAAGGGAAGGGGCGAGCGATCTACTATACACTTCAAAGGAAATTTTGTGGGTAGGGGCAACGGGTTATGATGTTTCCTTGGATACTATACTAGCGATAATTGCTCGATTGAGTAAGTCCACCCACTTCAAAGGGTTGAAACGTCCTTTCCCCATGGTGACCATGACTGCAGTCCTTGTAAAGGAAATTTTGAGGTTGTATGATGAATTGACCAACAGCAGCTTCCACCTTGAGGGCTAGGTGGATTTTGGGGAGGCGAATAATAAATACCTCAATCCGGTTCACATATGCAAACATAGTGCAGCTACATCATTTGCTATTCCAAAATGTTCAATAGTTAGTTAAGAGGGTCGAAAGTGTAATAAGTCTAGTAGTTACAGTTAAGGGATTGCTTATAAATGTGATGGGGAAGGGGATTAGAGGGTATTGAGAAAAGTTAGTGAGTTGTGAGAACTAGGCTTCTCGAAGAGCCTTGGAGTATTTAATCCATTCAGTGTCATTTGTTCAATTCGAGTGTCTTTCATCTTTTCCAATGATTAATATAAATTCCATTACATATAATCACTGTTATCTTCTAGTTATCTCTAGTTGAAGTAATTTGAGCGAATACAGATTGGCTAACAGCTTCACAGGGTATTTAGTAAAGCAGTAGCATCATTATCTATTCCTAGAAAATCTCAGGCAATCTTAGGGTCCGTTTGATTGCAAGGGTGGAAAATGGGTGGAAAGAAAATGTTTTACAGGGAAAAGATTTTCCTAGAAAATGTTTTATTGGGAATTGTAATTAAGTGTGTTTGATAGGTTCCACCCGAATTTTTTTTTAAATTTTTGATCTCTTTGTTCACGTTTGACTTTATTTTACATGAAAATTGCCCATTAAAGTAATTTTTTTTTTTACAATTGGTTATGAAATTTATTTTCATTGCAAAAATTATAAAAAAAAATAAAAAAATAAATGCCAAAACATGGAATTCACTTTCCCACCAAATAGGTGGGAAAATGAATTCCACCAAATCAATGAATTAGTGCATGTGTGAGGTATACCTAGAAAATATTTTCCATGACAAAACTTTGCCATCAAACAACCAAAATCATGAAAAATGGTGGTTCTCCATTTTCCATGGAAAAGGTAGGAAATCAAACACACCCTAAANAAAGTTTAGTGTTCGTTTTGACTTCGTTTGACATGAAAATTGTCCATTAAAATGATTTTTTTAACAATTGGTTATGAAATTTAAATAAAAAATAAAATTAAAAATGAAGGCCAAAACTGGTGGGAATTGATTTTCCCCAATTCTGAGGAAAGTCAGGCGCGTGGCCCAAAACCAAGAAAACATTTTCCCTTCCAAATTTGGCTCATCAAACATGCAATTAGGTGGGAAAAGGAAAATATTTTCCTAGTTTCATAGAAAATAATGCATATCAAACAGGGCTTAGAGTCCTATTAGCTACTCTGAAATTATACGCCCTTATAATCTGAGTATGTGGAAGGTGTCAAAAATGATTTTTTATTCCAAGTTATAGAACACAATTAAAATTTCTAAGAAACAATTGTCTCTGTAATAGAAACCAAATCAAATCTTTTTTTTTTTGGCAATTCAAGAAATTTACATTCTTTTCCATGGGAGAAACAAAATGATCAGTCAAGGACATGAAGTCATAATGTGCTCTCCTTATGCCCTGGGCAATAGGTGCTACTGGCTGGGCCAAAGGGTCATGATCCATCGACGGAAGAAAAAGGATATCGAGCACAAATTAGGTAATTGAGAGATGGAGGTAGCATATTTCTCTTTTGCCATGAACTTTGAGCTTGTTGGCTATAGCTGAAACAAAAGACTAATCTTTCAAGAGACAGATCAGGAGAAGACAAAGAAAAAGATGTGAAAGGTGAAAGGCCACTATTTTTACATGAGAACAAGAAGACTCTTTAAGAGCTCCTACAATGATAATAAGAATTCAGCCATCTATTCTTTAATTTAATTCTAATGAGATTATTGCCACCCTAAAGCTAATACATTAATGACTTATTGTCGTTGTCTATCATTGTATGATTATTCCCCTCAAATAACATGTTTGAAAGGACAACAGGAAGCTCATTCAGTAAGATAAAATAACTCATAAAATTGACAAATCCTATATAGTGACATAAAGATAACTCAAATGCACGGAGCCATGCACCTAATTTTAAGGAAGCTCTTAGTCCCCCTATTGAGCATTCTTTGTTTCACTTTGCATGATTATTCGGATAGGAATTGAAAAGAGAACATTGTTTTGGATTTTGTCCCAACAGATCTATCATAAAGTGAAAATGGCCAGGCATGAGTTTTCTGACCATGAATACGTAAAAGTACAAGGGTTGTAATAAAAAAGGATGCTAGTAAAATAATAATTATAGAGTATTTTAGAATTTTGGATATTACTTTAGGACATGTCAAAAAATTAAAGAAGATGCACAATTTAAAGGTGAGAGGTATAAAGAAAAACCCTGTCTGCAAGAGTGTAATGATCAATAGAGATGTGCCCATCATCCACTCTACCTAGAGATCAAGGAATCAGTAGTTATAATAGGCAAATTTACCACCCCTATCACCCAAACCCACTGCTTTTAAGTATTTTATGCCATCTTTAGATGGTGGAGCCTTCTCAAGTTATTTTGATTTTCTTACGGAGTAATACAAATCGTTCGTAGAAAAATTCCTGTCAAAAGGTACAATATAATATATAACAATATAGAAAGGCCAAAACAAGAGGACAGTCTTGTTTTGTCTTGTTATGCAAAATAGATATTAGGACCATCATCCACATTTTTTACTTTTAATGATCAGACAACCATTTGTTTCGCTCTTACAAAGATCAAAGAGCACAGCTATTCTCACTTCCTTCGTCCTGCCTTCATCTTCAATGAATGACTCAAACAGAAACAACAAACAAAGAACTAAGCAATACATAATTCATCACTCTCAATAACAGCTATTTGAGTTGTAGAACTACCAATAGCCATTTCAAATATTGTTTCAAGAGCATTTTTGGTGTTTATTGTGCATGCCAGCATAATTGCTTCCACTATTTCATCTAGCACATATCAGCTAGCCAGCAACCCCACTGTGAATGTAAACTATTGGACCAATTGAAGTGAAAAGACTAACATGAATCTATTTCTGTACAGTATGCATCATTTCATTCTTCAATTTGTGATTTTTCTCAGTTCGCTCTTATTTCAGATCTTTATTGGAACCTGTGCAGAGCTCATTCCCGTGGAAGATGGTGTGGCAATGTAAATTGCCTCCACGGGTGGTCTTTTTATTGTGGACGGTTATGCGGGGGCAAGCGTTAACGGTTGATAATCTCCGAAGAAGGGGTTTTTGTGTTACCGAGTGGTG
>CAIGRS010004703.1:0-12016 GCA_903798395.1 Fraxinus floribunda
ATTAATTGGGTGATGTCGTTTCTTGATTATTATTTTTTCATATTTTCTTTTTTCTACTATACTAGGCTAGGTTAATCAGCACTAGTTGAACGATGAACCTTGTAATTTAATGTTTTTAATCTTTAGTTTTATATATTTGACGCAAAAATACGTTTTTGAATCATAAAATGATTTATATGAATTAATTGCCTCTATAATTATAGTGCACGATAATTATGTGAGTTTGATGATTTGTTCATACATTCGAGAGAAGAGAAATAAATTCTACATATATAAATCATTATAAGCTCCGATAGGGAATATAAATATACCGTCATGTCTTATGTAAATCTCTAAGTGTTAATAAAACTGCATATATTCTTGTATATTCGCATATGTCATAGAGATATAGTTGGGTCGTATACGAGGGTAGATCCAACATTACTTGAGAGAGATTGTTAGATAAGATATGAACATTGATTCGTCATAATTGGATTCATGTTGTCAAATTATAAAATTAGGGTTAGAAATAATTATTACTTGGGGATTCGGGGATCCTAGTGCGTCCTTCATTCATAAATTACATAAAATTTGTATTCAACAATAAATTACATAAAATTTGTATTCAATGATCAATTGCATTCATCGGACACATCACCAAATTCAATTAATTGATGAACAGATGCAAGGTATAATTGAAGTAACTTTGTAAATTTGATGACCATTTATGCTGAGAAATTAGTTTGGTGACTAAACAAGTCTACTTTGAAAGTTTTGATGAATGATGACCCAACATAGTTTTTGTTAGAATCAATAATAATATTCTGACATATTATTATTGATTCTTGGATGTTACTGTATACGAGAATATTTACAAACTCTTCTAAAACACGGGCAATCATCAAGGTGATAAATTCATAAGACCGCGACCACCTATGTTTGGGACCCTCGACCTATAAATTAGAAATTTGTTTGAGTTTCATTTTGAGAAAAAGAATGCATCTTTGAATAGTGATTTTTTTGAGAATGTGTGGTTAAAAATGAAAAAAGAATTACGTGTAATTTTATTTTATTGGAGAATATCTGGTTGAAAATGAGTTTTGAAAAAATGATTTTCTGATAAAAATGTGGCTCAAACAAGGACTAATCTCATAATCCCGACCCTAGATTCGATCACATCTAGTTTCACCTGAAAAATATAATAATTATGTGCTAAGACATTGATTTTTAAACATTGAAATAGGTTTCTTTTCCTAAAAAGTTTGCCACCATAGGTATAATTGTGATTCTCTAGTATCTTGGGGAAAGAAATTTTCTTCATTGGTTATTATGCCTTGAGTAGCTTGATAGCTGATTGTAGGTCCACTAGATAAGGATTAGTAGTTTTCTATTTGTAAAAATCCATGATTATTTTTTTGTTGAAATATAAAATTTTAATAAATTAAAATTCTCTTTTAACGGTTCAATTCCAATTACATGGAACCAGTGGTTAGATGGAATTGAGACCAATTTAGAACCAAAGAAAACTAGACCGAATCGACTTTTGGAACCAAAAAACCAGACCAAATGGGCTCATTCCACCCCTAGTTAAACATGTTATCATGTGAAGGATCGAAGTCCAAAGTTCAAGTCCGGCTCTCTCAAGGACGAGTTGAAGATAAATATTGAAGCACTTGATCTAAAATATTTAATTATTAAAATTTACCACATGTATATAATTTAAATTGCCTTTGAAGGCATCCTTATGTGCAAGTCATATTCATTTTTTCTCGTCAAAACTTAACACAATTACAGTTTCAATAAATTGGTAATAGGCTTGAAAACTACTTCATCGAAAAGTGCGAGAAGTTATCAAAAGTCATGCTTATATCATTTATTCAAAATAAATTTTAATCGCTTAAACTTCTGGGCCATAATTGACACAAAAGAAAAGAAAATGATATAGTAATGTTATATAACATCACTAACACTATAATTTTTTTAATTTTTTTTTTATAACCGTGGATGTCCGATCAGCTTGCGCGCATCTCAATTAATCTCACGGGATCCTGAAGTTTACAGTCGATACTGACATCAGTGGTCTTGAGGGGACTCGAACGGTGATCATTGGGGAGTAAACTCAAAGTCTAACCAATTAAGCAATCCCTCAACGTTACTAACATTGTACATTTAAATGAGTTTTGTAACTAAATTTATCTTTTAATATCACGTGTTACCACATAAACGAATATTTCAAAACAAATAATGCTACGTAGTATCATTCGACACATTACTAGACTTTATTTGCATTTCTCTAAATATTTGCACGATAGGGAGAGGCGTCTAATGAGATGCAGTTTTAATGGCAGACACAGGACATGCAGGGTAGGTACCATTCATGGAAAGTAAGATCAGTTAGTATCTTTGATTGCTTTGTTCACCTCTTAATTTTGCATAAAATAAGTACTTTTTTTTTTTCTTTCAAAATCACTGTGTATGACATAAAAGAAAGAGAATAAACTATGAAACCACAACTTTAGCTGCATTATTTATAGCTGCATTAAAATAAATAATCTTCCAAATAATAACTGAAAGTTTATAACAACATAATCTACCAAGGGACACTATGTTTTATTATGTAAAAAGGCATAGATATGCACTCATATAAATTACCCACCATTTTGAAGAATTTAAAGCCCCTATTTCATATTCTAGGGAAAGATTGGATTAGATATGGTGCTTATTTGACGTATAAGACCCGACAATTTTAATTTCTTTTTCCCCTTTAATCTTGTTCATCGAATAATTTAGATTCGACACAATTTACGTAGTCAGAAAATCAAGAAATGATTATAATAGAGTATCGTGTTTAACAATCCGTGTCACCAAATAAATCAAGATCTTCATCCAAATTAAAGTGTCGGAAGGGCTCGATTTAGCTCGGAAACAAAAATGCGATATGGATAGTAAGTTGCGGACCATCATTGCTAATAATTACTCATGTTTATATACTTTTTTAAATAAAAAAAAATCATGGCGTAAAACCAAGAAAATAATCTATGAAGCACAACTTTAATTCTATTAAAATAAATCATCTTCCAAATGATGACTCAAGGTTTACAACAACAAAATCTACCAAGATACACTAATGTATACATTCATATAAAATTCCCAATTTCCCCACCAATTGGAGAATTTCAAGCCCCCATTGATACTCTTACGGGAAAGTAAATAAATATAAGGCGTATTTAGTACGCAGAATTGGACAGTATTTTTTGTTTTTTTTAATCCCGTCCATCGGTACAATCTACGTTACCGAACAAGCCAATAATAGTGGAAAATTGATCAAGTCTCCAAAACAAAAGCTAAAGGGGCTTTATTGAGCCCACTAGAAGATACTCTCTCATCTAAGATTAGTTAAAGATCCTTGGTTTCTAAGACAACCCATTACTATACAAACTTTAACTAGTAACATAATGGCCATCACTTTCATGCTTAACCAGCATGAAAAGGATGGATTATGCTTGCTAAATAATTATGTTTGGTCAATGATGATTTTGGTGAACAACTTTTTGAAACTTGGGTGAAAAATCTTGTCCTATTTCTCTGTTCATCAGAGCCCTCTTGTTACTGAATAATCCAGCACTATTTCCTGGAGAAGAAATGGTGACTGGTGGAATGTCGACAGAGTTAAGTTGTGGGGGTGGGTGCTGCCACTGGGGTAGGGGTCCAGCCAGCAGAAGAGTTTGAAGAAGGGGTCCAGCTTCCATTACTGCTTGCAAGAACTTGCCTTTTTCTGGTAATGGCTTCTTCGGCACAATTTTCTCCGGCGATAGGACGTCGGAAAACGTTTCCGGCAATGGTGATGGTGCAAAGTTGTTTTCATCACAATCTGAGGAGGGAAGCCCAATGTTGTTCTCATCTTCATTGCTGTTGATACCACTTGACGGTGCAGATTCTAATTGCTGTTTTGGGGGCTTTTTTTGCATTTCTACTTGTTGGAAAATAAGCTGATTTTCCAACATGAGTGTTTGGCATTTTGCTTCGAATTCATCCCTTTCTCTCATAATCTTTGATAAGAGATTTTTGAGGTGGAGAATTTCATCATCTTTTCTTGAAAGTTCTTCTTGTGCAGAGAGGACAGCTGTCTGTAGCTCCAAAGTTGAGTACAAGAGAGAATGCTTCAAGTCCTCAATCCCCTAAATCAAGTAGCACAATGCACATTACAAACTAAAAAACATTAAACAACCACAAACTAAGCTTTAATTTCCTGTAAATTACACTAAACCCTTTTTGTCATAATGTGGGTAAAACTTTTTGCTACCCCTAAAAAAAACACAAAAATATAAAGAAAATTCAAGTTCTTGATAATCAAATGGCACATTATAATTATAGAGTACATATCTTAATAAAAACCCAAAAAATCAAAAACTACTTCAAACTAAGCATAATTCCCAATAATTTTCGGTCACCTACACGAAACCCTATTACCCCGTTCAGTAAGTTAACCACAAGCGTCTGGATCTTTATACTTAAAAGAAGAAAATACGAAAAATATAAAAGAAAGTGAAAGTTCTTGAAAAGAACAAACTTACATCTTCTTGATAGTAGTAAGCCCAGCTAAGAGGACTGCACTGATCTTCCATATGGTTAAGTTTTTTTGTCAAATTTAGGACAAAATGCTGTCACATAAAGAAAGAATGTGTTTTATGAGGTTGTTACACTTCTTATAAGTGGTTTTCAAGTGGGCAGTTTGCTTTTTTATCTTTTACTTTTTTGGTCATAGGACATATATGGTTGGAGAGAGACAGAGGAAAGGCCAAAAGCATGAAAAGGGCAGGTGCGGCTAGCGGTTAACTTTATACTAATAGATTCTTAGTACACGAGGACCCTTTTACTGTGAAGGATGTTGAGAATGTGAATCCATGGAGGGAAAGTTGGAGGCTGTGATGAGTCATCTGTAACCACCTGCTGTGTATCTCATCCATATATGTTTTAAGGATCTTTCTCCAAATACATCAAGATTTACATAATAATTTACATAATATCATATGGTACTTTATCATTGGACGATTTGAAATGCAGTAAACTTTTTTTATTAAGAGGGTGTGTGGTAGAGATTAAAATCAGATTAAAATTGAAAATATAGCAGTTATTGTTGACTTTTATTAGACGGGTGGGACCCAATAACGGCCATATTTTCAATTTTAATTGGATTTTAAGTCGTACAAGGGTGTGTGGTAGAGATTAAAATCAGATTAAAACTGAAAATATAGCCGTTATTGTTGACTTTTATTAGACGGGTGGGACCCAATAACGGCCATATTTTCAATTTTAATTGGATTTTAAGTCGTACCAAATAGGCTCTAAATCATTTCCCTCCAACTTATCTTTTGGTACTGTTTCTAGACCATTCTTTATGTACAAATAGCATAATTGTATTTTTTATATCATGCTTCTAATGGTAACTGGTGAATTTATGGGAGATGATAAATATTTTAATCTTTGCATTGTAACTTTCTTTGCGTGTAATTATTTTATGATAATAAATCTACTAGTTTATAGAGTACGCACAAAATATGAGGTACAATAACTTATTCAAAATATGCATAATTTGTTAAGGGATGATAAATTTCACATTGTGTATTTACCCAAATATAGATCAACATAAAAGAGTTTGAGTTACTTCTCTTAAAAATTTGATATTTTAAGATGGACCATGAGTCTTAATATAGTATCAAAGTCTATTAAACTCCAACAAGCAATTTGATCCGATTACAATTAAATAATGAGCATACGAATTTTAAGATTGATGCGCTCAATCGAACCACCATCTTGCAAGAGTATGTTAATAAATAAATTTCATATCAGGTAATTATCAAAATATAGATCAACATATAGACTTGAGCTACTCTTCTTAACGAAATTGATCTTTTAAAATGAAACTACAAGTCTTAGTAAAATTTACAATAGTTCATTATTTATTGTGCATCTAGCTAGTTTTAACATGTCTCTTATTGTTTGGGTACAATTAAGATGTGCAATGTATGAAGTAAAGGAAACCTCACACTATAAACCAATTTTATCGTGATAATTTAGTCATAAACTTTTTCATAGTATCTAAGCAAGTTTGAGAAGGGATGGGTCGAGTTTATTTCTCTAGCCATGTCCTTGGGGAGTGCCTAGTGATTTAGCATTTGCACTAGGGTTAGCATGTCTCACATTGCCCAAGTGTACGTAAGATGTGCATTACGTTGAAGGTAAATCTCACATTATAAGCGAAATTTAGAGTGATGAATTAGACCTATAAAGTTTATTGGGTTAATCTATTTGTACATAATTGATTACCCCTTCTTACATAATGCGTGAGCCCCGTATGTATTTAAAAATTCCGACAATATAGTTCACATCCCCATTGCGAGTAGTAGGTAAAAGATTCGATAAAAAAAATCGGTACACATGTAGCATGATCCAAGTTTATTATTGTATTAGAAGTGGTTTATTTAGGATGTGTTAGGTTTATTTCTCTAATGATGTGGAAACAAAAGAGTGTTTAGTACTTCCAAACCTAGGGTTGAGGTGACCATTAGCATGTCTTGTATTGCCCAGTTGCAATTGATATCTGCTATGCATAAGGTGAAATGTCAACTTCGCGTTGCAAGTCAATTTTATAGTAATGAGTTGGGCACGTTAACTTTATTACAGCAATATATATATGATGGTGATATTTAAAGTGTGTGTTGATTTGAGAATCGGAGGGCTTTTGTTAGATAATTCTAACGTCGTCTTAGACACTCATTGCTTTCCAGATCCTTGGGACGAAGTCACTAATTCCAGAATTCGGAAAGTGTCCATGACTGTCAGTGGACTTTTGACGTCAACAACTCTTTTCTAATGTATGATGTTGCCCTTAGTAGAGTTCACGATGCCACTATATTTAGTCCTAATTTGGCCCCCATTTTCTGCCCTTAAACTCATTTTTAATTACATATTTCATGGGATTCAATTTTTTATCACACATTTCATCAACTGTCATCAACATCTACTAACCAAACATGTGGTTATTTGGAACAAGCTCATTTAAATGATGTACTCAATTCATTTACACTAAGCTCGTGTAAAGTATGGAATGAATCCAATTTTTCAGTTCATCCAAGCAAGAAATTTTGTCAATCTTTCATTGCATGTTTTATCGAATCGAGTAATTTGCTAACACAACAATATGTGAGAAGAGCATAAGTCAATCGATCTTGGATCAAGATTGATACATTCAATCGTAAATGAATATTGGCAAAGTTTTTGAGGTTCTACGGTTTGTTCTATTTTTATGACATTATTCTTGAATTATCACTATCGTCGGTGTTTTTCATACAAGTTGGACTTTTAATTTTAAAAGGAAAAATCAATTTTTTGGCCATTAATTTCAAATTTATATTAATGTTCGCTAAACGAGAGGTTTGAAATCTATCCAAAAAGCTTAGTTTGCAAACGTTGAATTATTTTAGATATGATTAGATTTGTATTTTGGACCAGTTATTTGTCCTTAGTTCAGACCTTCAAAATTTTCAACTTTGTTGGTTGGAAAAACATGTTCGATGTAAGTCGCTTAACATATCAAAATCTTCTCAGACAACAAAAACGACATACAACTACTATAGAAATAATAATAATATTAATAAATAGACAAAAAAAGTCATAAAAAGAATCCGCTAAGACTATAATTGAAACTCTTATTTCTAATATATTAAAAAAAAATTATTAGGGTCTGTTTGGTATAAACATTACTAAAATAAAAATAGAATAAAGAACACTTATTTCTAAGGGAACATGATAATAAGACAATCTTAATTTGTAAGATATTAAAAGTTTTTAAGGTTTGTTGTATGGTACAATTACGACTAAACCTAATCGTGTAGCATAAATTGAAGGTCAGATTATTATGGATGAAATGATTACACACATTAGATTTTATGACTTTTCCTGTGAGAGTACATGCTCTTGTTTTTTCCTTTTTTGACTCACATGAAAAGAAAAGGTATGCAAAATCTTAAGTATATTTCATTTGTCCAAACGGGGAATTAGTACCTAGACGGTGAAGTATGAACTCGTTACTTTAAAGCATTTTGTAGTTTTTCAATGTCAAGCTTAGCTGCTAATTCCCTGTTTGGAGGAATCTTTATATAATTGTAAGATTGTTTTATCAAATCATCTTATCTAAAAAAAATTACATGCTAGAAAATAACTTATTTATTATTCATATTTTGCTTTCAATGCACTTCTCGAATTAAAGTTGGATTATTTTTTCTTCTAGTAAAAATATGACATGTAAAGTTTTCATAAATGGATAGCCATGAAATTTGAACGCTCTTGGACTTGACGCTCAACTAATCAGAGAGATATCAACATGCATCACAATTTCTAACCTTCCAAATAAAACCCTAAACTAGAGATAAAATTTCATAAGCCAAGACATTTGGATGATTAGACATCATGTATATTTTCAATATAAAAATAACCGTACATGTATAAATAAGTGTTGTAATACAAATTGTAAAACTAGCATACAAACCACTAGATGTTTTTTTTTAATAAACGTGGATGTTCGGGCCAGCTTGTGAGCACCTCGACTAATCCCACCGGCCCTGAAGTTTACAGCCGGGTACTCACTTCAGTAACCCTGATGGAATTCAAACTGATGACAATTGGAAAGCAAACTCAATATCTGATCAATTGAACAACCCCCTTAGGATTACATTCAAACCACTAGTTGTGGAATTTTAAGGTACGATTTGAACTATATAATCATTTTCAAGAATCAAAATTACTCGTGTAATTTCAAAATATTTACCAAAATAATTAGTCTCGTGTTGATGGCAAGTTTAATAACGCAAATTGAACTATACTAACCCCCTATTTAATTTTGCTAAAAATTAGATTTTTAGTATATTTTGATAAAAGTTAATAAAATATATAGTTGAAAAGGTAATAAAAGTTGTGGGTTTTTATAAAATGTGTGGTTGAAAACGAGTTTGAAAAAAATTAAAATTTCAATTTATTATATGACTAAATCTTATCCAAAGGCCCACACATCTTCCGAGTAGATGATGGAGGGAAAATGATATTAGAGGAGATTAATTGTGGGGTCCTTATGAGAACCTTTTGGAGAACAAAGTGAGAATTAAAGAGAAAAAAGATTAACGGCTTAGATTTCGACGAAATTCAAAGAACTGTACAAGGAAACTGCTCCACCACGCGTTTGCGTGTGGGGTCCAGACACCCTTTCATTTTTTTATTTTTATTTTTATTTTAAGGTACTTTGTTGAATTAAAAAATATGAAATTTTACTAGACATGGACAAGTTATGTCTAGAAGAGTGAGACAATATAATCTCAGTAACAATCTTAGTATACAGTAAAATGTGGACCAAACATTATATTTAGGGATATGGGTGGTACAAATGGATCTTATGTATTATTGATTGAATCATGCTAGAATTGAATAATCCCAATTCAAAGTTTTTTATAATTTAAAAAAATTACTAAATTTATTGGAAATTTGGTTTTCAATTCTAATTAGATAAACCAAGAACTCGACTAGAAATGTTTGATTCTTAGTTATATCAATACAATACAGTTAAATTATATTTAAAATCAAATCGAACCGACTAGTTTGGTTGGTTCTAGGAAAAAAAAAAAAAAATCACCCTCATTTATATGGTTCAAATGGCCATGAAAGTTGATATCAAGTAAATGTAAAGAAATAAATGTTTCTTAATCCCTTCGAGAGTAATCGAGTTGGTGGAGTAGGTGAACGCGGAGACTGAATATCAAGAGTTTGAATCCCCTGTCAAGTGTTAACACTTTCTCGGTCAAGCCCTTTGCACCTGGCTTTCCTTGTGCGGTTTATCTCTCATGTGTGATTTGCGGACTACTGCACATAGAGCGAGGTTTACCCAGTGCGCACTCACGGGTAGCGGTTGCGGATTCCTACGTCAACAAAAAAATAAATAAATAAATAAATGTTTCTCATTTTACCTTTAGATTTGTAAGTTTAGAAATTGTCTAAAATTGTAAGCCACGGAAAACGTATTAACAAATTCATCTTGAACTTTTAATAAATATAAGTATAGTAAAATTTCAAATCAGTCTCTTCAAGGTCTTAATCGAATTTCAAATTACAAGTTAACAATAATTATTGCACAATTGTAATAGATAAGAATGATTAAAAATAAATATACATAGAGGATTTATGTCCCACTAAGCCAACATAGATAAATTGAGTTTTAAGAAACCTAAGATTGCAATTTGCAAGCACCATAATTGCCATCTTTTTTAGCCACTAATTTTAGATAGTGATTTGTTTTTATTCTCTTTGGACTTTTTCTTACCAAACATCAGTTATCATTACCATTTCTATTATGTGCTATAGAAATTTTTGCTCTAACAAGGTTTGGAATTAGACTCTTTGTGAATATCAGTATGGCAACTCTTTAACCTTGGCCTGCTGAGGCACATCCCGCGATCTACCTCCTCCACGATGCTCTAGGGGCGAGGCGGTGGGGGACCTTCAAAGTTGGGGTTCAACCCTTTTATAGAAATTTTTGCTAAGCTAATAAATATTACTGTTACTTATTTGATAATAAGGTAAGAATTTTTTTAAAATAAGTAACTTTTGTAGTTAAAGAATTGTTCAAGCATACTTATTTTTACTCTTAGGCCAACATGGTTTTTTGTTTTTTTAACTAAACATGTTGGATGGATTACTTATTTTCTTACTTATAAATAAAAAATTATATATTTATCTAACGTCGACCAACAAAAAACTTAATTATTTTGTAACTTACTTATAATTAATTTTTTTCAAACATAGCCAAGCATGCACATATAATGCCTTACTTTTTAACCCAATAGAGTATTAACCCACAAACAAGGAGGCAAAATTTACTCATTTTGAAACATCTTTTGCCAACACAAGGCATCTATAACCTAGGACAAATGGGGAAGAAATTATGTAAAAACAACAAAAAAATGAAATAATATAATTGGGATAGTGATGTTGCGTCTTATTTACGATGTTTCATGTGTATATATTCATATGCATACGTAAATCACTTCGAGAGATAATTAAGGAAGAGATGGGAGTGTTGAAATCTCAAATTTTCCAATAATTCTAGAAGATAATCATGAAGAAGAAAATGAAATCTTAAAATTCAAATATTTCAATCTCCCTTCAAATTGGTTCGAAGACGTCAAGTCCGTGGGTTTACATGCCCATATGAATCGACATAGAACATTTCTAGTTGGTCAATTCTATCTATACATTTTTCCTAGATATCATATTTTAGAATTCTTCTCTTCGTTAAATCAATTTTTTTTCACTTTTATTGAATTTTTATTTTAACCAATTTTCATTTTAGTTTCTTTAGAAAGTGTAGGCTCCTGAGAGGGAAGAATTTTGCCTCGTACAGAAAAAATATAGATACTCACATAGGATGGACCACATGTGAGTAAAATATTGAAAGAAAAAAAAAAAACCACACACCCCCTATCGTGTCTATTTTGATGCATTTCTTTGGCTACAATTTTTTGTACGTGTAGTGCATTTGGAGAGGGAAATACTAAATCTTGATTTTTGATAGTTTCTTTCTTTTTGTTCGTGCGGAAACACGGTTTTGAGCTGGTTAAGAAAACGACACGCTAGAGTCGTGCGTTTGTCATCTTGTTTCTCGTTTAAACGTGAAAATTGCCGGTTGTCGGGCCCCCCCTTCCATGCATTTTCAAAAGATCTAATCACTCCAGCACATTGCCACTTCTCATTTTCATAATACACAATAGTTCCAGGTGCATCCCATAAAAGTTTTTTTTAATTGTTTCTTTTTTTCAAAGAAATATGGTACGAATATCCAATATGACACACGTAGGCATAATGAAATAATAAATATTGAGTTTCCCTACTAATATAAAAGAGGCAATCCATAGATTACTGTTCATTTTTGACGCATTTTGATTTCCCATTTTATCCCCCATTAATTATCACTTTCTCCACTTTATCCAGCCGC
>CAIGRS010004713.1:0-14787 GCA_903798395.1 Fraxinus floribunda
GTGATAAAATCGTTCGTTAACCGTTGCTTTGAATGATCGACAAGATATTGCACTCGTCCAACTCTTGGACGTATCGCGGGCTTGGGCGATAATGGTGTTATACTCACTCAGATCTTGGGCGACGAGCTAACTTGAGCGATGATGGGTCTCATTACATAACTTTGTCTTTAGGTTTTAAGCAGACTTTTTGATGGGCCTCCGCTATATAACTTCTTGGGTTTTTAGATGGTCCCATTTGGGGCTTATCCTTCGAATCTCTTAGTGGGGCTTCATTCTTTGGACCATTCGATTGAGCCATATTTTCGTATGTCAACAATTTTCCCTACTTTTTAATCACACATTCTCAAAAAATTAACAATTCAAAACAATGTTTTTGCAAAAAAAATAGCCACCATAGCCCTTTTATGTAATAAATTGTACGTTAGAAGTAACTCCTAACACGCTTGGAAATAAAAGAAACTTGCACCGATTTTTATGCACAAGCATAGCTAAACATAATGTAGGTATATATCAGTAAGAGGGTTGCATCAAGTACCAGGAAAAGAGAGTAAAAGAGGAACCTATTCTCTAGCAAAATCATATTTTGCCTTGTACCCTAATGTGTTCTAAAATACGCTTATGGATCCAGTCTATGTACAGCAAGCCAAGATGGAATTAGTTCATGCCTTTTCTGAAGATCGAATGTTCATAATACAGCACCAAACTTTTTGTAGAATATATCATACGATACGTGATTTAGAGTCAACAACATATCTATATTATACCTTAACTAGATCATCAAACTCTGACCTCCTCTTGAACTTTTCAAACTCAGATCTTCCGTACAACACAGCTTCTTCCAGCTTCCCAACCTGCAGTAAGATGTGGATCAGAGTTGCTGAAGAAAATGCCTAGTTTTCAAAACAAAAAATTGACAAAAATATTGGAATTTTACGTTGTATTCCGCATTTATAATTGGAGAATACACGACCAATTAAAAATTTCTAAAAAAAAAAAGATTCAAGTTGGCGTGAATGATGAAACACAAGGCACAAAGTAAAAACAATACTTGCACGAGGCAAGGAAAGACGTACTCAAATCTCTTATAGAGCTGCTATATTGACCCCTACCAACCTACCATGACTAACTTATTAAATGACATTTCTTCCTCGATCTTATTCAAGTTTTAATACAGATTTTCCAAAAACTTCTATTTTTATATTAAATTCCATATATTTAACCTATATTCTATGTTTGACTCTCTTTATTTCTCACAAACATTTTCAACCACATTTACACAATAAAATATTTTGCACGTGAATCCAAAACTTTTCTCTACTTTTTAACCAAACATTCTCAAAAAAATCACTATTCAAAACATCAATTTTCCTCCAACTTTTTATAATGGCCATCAAACAAGGGCTTAATAGAAAATGCATCTTATATAGTTAAGGAAAAATATTTCACTAACTATTGGTTTTTAAGCTCTAATATACAAATCACATGAAATTAGACAGGTTCTAATTTATTTTAACCAAAGCCGACCATACACTTAACATGACTGACAAGTTATGAGACTATGAGTTTACCCTGAAGTGCTCATGCTTCGTGTCGGAGGACCAAAGCACTTGTGGGTTTAACATCATAAAGTTGATTACATGTGCAAACCATACTTCACATGGCTCTTATCTGTTGAGAGTTACAAACCCTAGTTCTATTCTATCGAGAGCAATCAATGCACATGAAGAAAAATACACTAAAAAACACAATTTATAGAGGTTGCTTTAATGTGAGACACGTTTTCTTCCACCGCTACAGTAATATAGAAACCCGAATGAAGGGATTTGATTAGGGATTGATTTTGGAATGATTTGTGTACCATATTTAATTGTTTCCATAGTTAAGTAGGATATTTTATGTTTCCTTACTTAGGGGATTATTTTCCTTTTAGATTGTAACTCTCAGTTGTATATAAATTCATGTATACAGGAATGAATAATTTAATTCACACAGAAATTGTGTGTTTCATTGTCTTCTACATGGTAGTGTCAGAAATTCCTACTAACAGTAAGGACTCTACAACATCAGAATCACTTCAAAGTGAGGCAGAGATAATCTCGTACATGGGCTCCAATAACATCGAAAATACTTCCTTTCAACTCACTGTCGAAAAGTTGAATGGAAAAAACTTTCGAGAATGAGCCCAATCCATCAAATTGATAGTCGAAGGAAAAGGAAAAATGGGTTATCTCATCAGTGAAACTAAGAAACCAACAAAGACGACGCTTCTTCAAAAATGGAAATCGGAAAACTCCTTGATAACCGCCTGGCTCGTTAATTCCATGGCTCCGTCAATAAGTAAAACTTACCTATTCCGGCAAAAAAGTCTGGGACGCAGTGAAAGAAACATACTCAGATGGAGAAAATGCGTCACTAATCTTTGAGTTAAAGACTCGATTGTGGCAAACCAAACAAGGGGAAAGAGAAGTTATAGATTATTACTTGGAGATGACAAACTTGTGGCGGAACTTGATCTCAGCTTTGAGGAGGAATGGGAATACCCGAGCGACAGTGTACGTTATAATAAAAAGGTTGAGAATGAACGGGTTTTTGAATTTCTGGCCGGGGCTCAACCGCGATTTGGATGATGTTAGGGACGAATCTTAGGTCGGCGACTACTACCAACTACATGAGAGGTTTTTGCAGAAGTGCGAAGGGAAGAATATCATCGAAAAACCATGATGAAGACCGGGGAAGATGAGGGCACGGTGGAATCGATGATGCTGTCAAGACAGAATGGATTTTGTAGGCTTAAAAGAGTTGGAAGATCAAAGAATGGGCCGGCTGCTGTAAATGGGCTAAATGGGTCAAATTTTATTAAGAATCCATGGGCTAAAAAACTTATAATGGACCAGGTGAACCTGCATGCATACTAGGGCTCACTGGACATGGTATTGGGCCTGGAATGAATGGATTATTTCCGAATGGATCAAAACAACTTACGGGACGGCCATAGTGTGAACACTGTTGCAAACCAGGACACAATGATGATACATGTTGGGATCTACACGAGAAGCCCATTGACTGGAAGCCCAGGCAAAATACCCGAAATCGAGGTTATCAAGCATCAATTAGTCCTATTGAAAATTCCAAAGAAAATAATTCTACCGCATGGCATGCATTTAATCCTGAACAATTGGAACAACTTTATCAAATTTTTTCCAATCTTCAAACTTCGAGTCAATCTTCCAAACACGACCCCTCAATCTCATTAGCTTACAAAGGTAAACATTTGAGAGCCTTTACTACCTCTTCAAAATACAAAATTCATTGGATTATTGATTCAGGTGCGTGACCACATGACGGACTCTTACCATCTTTTCTCCTCATATACGACTTGTGCTTGCAATATTAAGGTCAAAATTGCAGATGGATCACTCTCAACTGTTGTAGGAAAATGGAATATCCAAATATCTGATTCTATAACACTGAACCCAGTACTTCATGTTCCAAATTTATCTTGTAATCTGTTATCCATTAGTCAGTTAACAAAAAATTCAAATTGCTCAGCTAAATTTTTTTCATCCCACCGTGTTTTTCAGGACCTATCATCGAGGAAGATGATTGGCAGTGCTAAAGAGTATGAGGGCCTTTACTACTTTGAGGAAGCAGATTTGAGTATGCCTAATCAAATTGCAATTTGTAATTCTGCATGTCTCTAGGGATAGTAAGATTTTACTGTGGCATAACCGAATGGGTCATCCCAATATGCAATATTTAAGACATGTACTTCCGTTTTTTTTTGAATAAAGCTTCCTTCAATTTTCAATGTGAGATCTGTGAACTAGCAAAACACCATCATAGTACTTTTTCGAAATCCATGTACAAACCATATAAACCATTCACTATAATTCACAGTGATTTATGGGGACCTTCACGAATCCCAATCACACACAAAATGGTTCGTTACATTTATCGATGATCATACTCATGTCTGTTGGGTTTATATGTTAAAAGAAAAAACTGATGTTCGCTCAGTATTCATCAATTTTCACTTAATGGTTCGAACACAATTCCAAACTCAAATTCAAATCCTCCGTACAGACAATGGCACCGAATACTTCAACTCTATCTAACGTGACCACCTACAAAAACATGGTATAGTCCACCAAATTTCGTGTGTCGACACTCCTCAACAAAATGTGATTGTCGAACACAAAAATAGACATCTCCTTGAAGTTGCCCGTACCTTAATGTTCACTACAAACATGCCAAAACAATACTGGGGAGACGCCATTCTAACATCTACCTACCTTATCAACAGAATGCCTAGCCGCATACTGGATTTTGAATCACCTCTTCAAAAATTTCATAACTGCTTTCCTACCTCAGGTCTATACTCTAATCTACCTCTCAAGGTGTTCGGTTGTACTGCATTTGTTCACGTTCATCCTTACAATCGAACCAAACTAGACCCTCGTGCGGTTAAATGTGTATTCATTGGATACTCAGCCACTAACAAAGGGCTAAAAATGTTATGATACCACAAAGAAGATATTGTAAGTATTGATGTTACATTCTTTGAAAGAACACCTTATTTTCAAAAGTCCTCTTTTTAGGGGAGAGCGAAGATCGATTCTTAGATTTTGATCTTTCTCTTCCTAAACATACCTCAAACACATACTCTGATTCCATCATACCATTGAGTTCCAACATGCAATGTGTAGAACATAACTTGAACTCAGGAGGAGATGCAAGAAAATAAAAGGACAAGAGATACTAGTTTACTTAAGGAAGCCAAAATCAAAGGAGAACCTCATACTTGAAGCACCAAGAGAATTGGAACCGATGATAGCTCCACACCACCATGAGTCCGAATCTCCTGACATCAATTTACCCATTGCACTCAGGAAACCAATTCGGTTATGTACTCTTCACTCAATCTCAAAGTTCATATCATATAATGCCTTATCTACAAAATTTCGTACTTTTACATCTAACCTTGACAGCACAACGATTCCAAGAAATATTCAGGAAGCCCTGGAGGTTCTAAGCTGGAGAAATGCAGTAATGGAAGAAATGCAAGCCCTACAAAAGAATGAAACTTGGGAGGTGATAGATCTACTAAAAGGAAAAAGACCGGTAGGATGCAAATGGGTGTTCAATGTGAAATATAAGGCTAATGGGACAATAGAAATATATAAAGCTCGTCTGCAAAATGATATACACAAACCTATGGCATAGACTATACAGAAACATTTGCACCGGTGGCTAAGTTAAATACGATACGTGTCCTTCTATCCTTAGCATCCAACTAAAATGGCCTCTTCAACAACTCGACATTAAAAAAATGCATTTTTAAATGGGGAATTGGAAGGAGTATTCATGACACTACCACCAGGCTTCTTCTTACAAGAAGAAAATCAAGTCTGTAAACTAAAAAAATCTCTATATGGCCTAAAGTAGTCTCCAAGGGCATGGTTTGATCGATTTGCCAAGGTGTTGAAAAAACAGGGTTATTAGCAAGAACTGTCAGATCACACTATGTTCTTCCATAATCGAAGAGTGGAAGAAAAATAATTTTAATTGTATACGTCGATGATATAATCCATTAATTCTAATTGGGGGACAACACATTTGAGATGGAAAGACTGAAAAAACACCTAGCAACTGAGTTCGAGGTAAAAGGCTTAGACCAAATGAGATATTTCTTAGGAATGGAAGTTGCAAGGTCAAGTAGAGGTATCAGTATTTCACAACGAAAATACATTCATGATCTCCTATCTGAAACGGACGTGCTTGGATGTAAACCATGTAACACACCAATTGAGACAGGAAGAAAAAAAGAAAATTTTGGGAAACCAGTTGAGAAAGACAAATATCGACGACTAGTTGGAAAGCTGATCTATCTATCTCATACAAGACCAGATATTGCATTCGCAGTAAGTGTGGTAAGTCAACATATGCATTCACTGAAGGAAACTAATTTGGAAGCAATATATAAAATTCTCAAGTATCTAAAAGGATCTTCAGGAAAGGGATTGTTCTTCAAGAAAACTGAAAGGAAGTAGAAGTTTTTACAGATGCAGATTAGGCTGGTTCTACAGAAGACAGGAGATCGACTATCGGCTACTGTACCTATGTATGGGGTAACTTGGAAAAGTAAGTAACAAAATGTAGTAGCAAGAAGCAGTGCAGAAGCTTTATTTAGAGCAGTGGCACAAGGAATTTGTGAAGGACTATGGTTAAAGAAGCTTTTAGAAGAATTGCAAGTCGTTGTAAAACTCCCAATAAAACTATATTGCATCAATCAACATCTCTTTGAATCCAGTACAACATGATCGAGCTAAACATGTAAAAGTGGACAAGCACTTTATCAAAGAAAAGGTTAAAGGAGTGATTTGTATGACATGTCCCTACAAAGGAACAAACAACAAATGTCTTCACCAAAGGATTGCCTCAACAGAGTTTTGATAACTTCATTCACAAGTTGGATATGTTCAACATTTACCATCCAACTTGAAGAGGAGTGTAGAAACCCGAATGAGGGGATTTGATTAGGGACTGATTTGTGTACCATATTTAATTGTTTCCATAGTTAAGTAGGATATTTTATGTTTCCTTAGGGGATTATTTTTCCTTTTAGACTGTAACTCTCAGTTGTATATAAATTCATGTATACATGAATAAATAATTTAATTCACACAGAAATGGTGTGTTTCATTGTCTTTTACAAGTAATTCACTATGATGAAACCAAATTTATAAGAAAAAATTGTACAACTGTCTTCTCTAACCTCTCTCTCTCTCTCTCTTTTTTATGATGGTAATACAAGATCTTAATGACGACTCTCTATTTATAAGATAAATTAGGACAAAATCGAAATTTACAAGGATATGAACTTTTAAACCAAAATTTATAAGGACACAAATTTTTAAACCATCCTTAGTAAAATTTTGGTCCGAAGGCGGGTCATCTTTTCGGTGGGGGATTCTTGCCCCCTTCCAACCTTATGGGCAACATTCTCCAAATTTGTTCATATTTATAATTTCTAACACAAGAAATAGAGAATAGACACTAACGGTATATTCATGATTCAATAACCTACAGAAGGAAAAAGACATTTACCCGAACAAACTCAATAAATTTTTGAGTATGTAGCAAAAAGCAAATAGAAGACGTATCATCCTGCATATAGCAAACAAATTATCATGTCAATGATAACAATATCAGCATGGATCTATTTAAAAAATTTCAAGATGTGAGAGGGCAAGGAGTTCATCCACAGCCTACGTCATGAATATCAGTCAAGTGTAGAAAAATGTCATCTTTATGGGTAAATCCATTTATATATTTGTCACCATTAAAAGCTGATGGATGCATCCATCAGAATCTTTGAGATGTCACATGGCACGCATAAATAATGGTTGGCAATACACATTTTGATGAGCATATGATGTAGGACAATCCTATTGTAAATATGAATAGGATTAGATATTTATAATAAAATGTTTAGTTGTAATAAGTTTCATCTTTTTACTCTAATATTTTGTTTAGAATATAATTTCTTTTCTTTATTGATTATAATATGATTTCTAATTTCTTTTATATTAGTTTTCTTATTTTTGCTTCCTTATATTAATAGAATAATGGAATAATCTTGCCTATAAATATAAAGACATTGTACACTTTTTGACAACAATCAATTATTATTCAATACATACAAGACATGATTGTTCAAATATCGATCTTATTTATTACAACGCTTCCGCACAAAATTGGTATCAGAGCAAGGAAAAAATACTTTTTTGTTGATAAAAGAATAAACAAAAGATAGACGATGATCCGGTGGTAGTCGAATTGCCGATGACGAACGCATGCTCAACAAAGTCGAAAAACAAATCAACAGGATCGATGAAACCCTTTACAATATCACGCAAATGCTGACTGTGTTGAGTCTTGAAAGAAATCGCGAGCCTGTGAATAAGTAAGCTAACAAGAATTTGCAGACTTTAACTGCTATGACTGTTGGTTGCTTTAATAAGCATAGAATACGACAACATATGGTTAGAGAATTTCCTCAACTCCTATTCAAGTTTGAAAACACACAAGTTATCAAGGATTATTTTCTTCCACAAAACTCGAGGATGAGTTTTTTTTCAAATAGGAAAGATTGATGTAGGACAATCCTATTATAAATAGAATTATGATTATATATTTATAATAAGATATTTAGTTGTAATAAATTTTATCTTTTTATTCTAATATTTTTTTTAGAATATGATTTCTTTTCTTTATTGATTAGAACATGATTTCTAATTTTGGATTTTATATTAGTTTTACTATTTTTGTTTCCTTATATTAGTAGGATTATGGAATAATCTTGCCTATAAATACAAAGACACTGTACACTTTTTGATAACAATAAATTATTATTCGATGTACAAGACATGATTGTTCAAATATCGTTCTTATTTCTTACATAATTCTTATCACAAGAATTTCTTAATGCTTCCGCACCAGTATATCAACCTTAGACACTTCAGTTCCTAAAGAATACAGGTCATTTCAGAGTGCTTTCTATGAAATGTACATTAAAAGCTGGATTACATGAAAACAGTCAAGGCGATTCTAAATTAACAGGTCAAGCAAAAAATTTAAAAAAAAAAAAAAAAATCTTGATATCTTCTACCTGAACAATTTGAGGATACAATTCACGGAGTTTAGCAAATGTTTCATCGATTTCGCCACGCCTTATTAGCTGCACGACCAAAGAAAAGAAAATAGTTATTTAATATTTTCTGTAATATTACTAGTTATTAAAAGTTGCTTATCATGCGCAGTAGATATAGCAGATTATGTTGAGTCAGGAGCCCTAATGTGTTGAGTAAATATGGAACTGAAAATTTTCACGAGTAAAAGATTAAGAGAACTAAAATCCAATCTCCTCACGCATCATGTAATTGTATTGATAAATTGAAGGTCAAAACATATTTATGTTGGGCGAGAGTGCTGCAACAAATAATGTGTGCCGTTACTCAAAAAATCGTTGCAAAGAATTTTGACACCTGAATTTGGAAATAGACAAGATAATATCCATCCTAAAAATGTATGTGCTTGCTGATGGCTACAAAATCTTGCTGTTGCAGCAAATATCCAAAACCTAGAACATAATTTGGAACATTTTGCTCCACAGGCTAAACATGAGAAAGCCTTTGCCTGAAGAGGTTAACATTAACCTTCAAAACTTCTGATGAAAAAGGACAAATCATTCTTTGACTTCATGGAAGAATCCTAGCAAGTCTGTGACAGTTTACACCCTAAGTTTCTAAATGATCATGTCTAGGTGCAAGGGAAGAGCTGAAGTTACAATCGATGTCCCATCTTAAAGTGATGTTTCCTAATAATGTAAGATTACTTCCCTACACCTATCCAGTTTTGTCTGTCATTTTCAGCTCGGCAACCTATGAAAGTGAGAAATTGGTAACCTAATCATCACTCTCTTAGTGAATATATTTTATAACACAGTTCAACTATTCCCATCATGATCATGGCACTCCGAGAAGTACTGCCATCATGATCATGGAACTCATAGATGTGGGTAAAAGGGGGAGAGGAAAAAAAGGAATGAATGGTCATAAATTTTAAATTTAATCAAAATAGGTTGTCCCTGCTGGCAGGATGTGAAAACCCAGAAACTAGTAACTCCCAAAAACCCGTTGGTAATTATGAAGAATAATAATGTGCTTCAATTCATACCTCACGAAGAGTCCTTCTATTCATTGCATACATGTTGTCTTCCTCATTGAACCCATTTTCTGGAACCAACGAAATTGAAGGAGCGGTACTTTTACTAGCCATATCATAAAATTCAAGTGTTCCTTCATACCCATAGTGCTGTAAATAAGAACGAACTAATCTGGGAAGAGAAAAAAACCAAAGGAGATTATCAAAGAAAACATCAGTTGTAGTTCTATATTTCGGTAGTCCAATAAATGTCTAATTACTCCAGTTATAAATCTGAAATTCTCATTATAAGATGTTTGAGCACATTTTTAAAAAAGAACACAACAATGATCATCAGAACTGAAGTGCATGTATGATGAAAGACTCATAAATTTAGAAACTCAATTCTTGAGTGTGAATCATTTATTCTGCATCAGCCAAGAAAGGCTGTTATTTGCATGTTTCCAAGAGAGAAAAATTCAGCGGCTTATTTTTTATAAAAATCAACTCAGCCACAATTTTCCTTGAGGATCAGAAAAAATAAATAAAACTTTGAACAAATATTATGGACTAGCATATTAATTGTATTTGTGGGTTTTGAACATTTCTCTCAATGACACAATTTGCGCAAAAAGCAACAATGTTCATTTCTAATTAAAAATAAATCATGGATTCACATTATGATTAGATCCACCAAAAATGTCATATAATATTTTTAAGAAGCAATTACCTTTTTTTCTAATATAAAGCCCATTTATTTTATTGTTCTGAAGTCCAAGGAAAGGATAGTTCAAAATGATGAACCCCTTTCTTACAACTATAAACATGATAGCATTTGAATCAGGAATTCACGAATTATTGTGATGTTCAGAAATACATTATCTACAGCAATAAAAAATCAGTATCATCTAAACTATTTTTCCAGTTGCCTCATTGCCAAAGAAATAATAGGAAGATATGAAAATAAGAAAAATTTTAACAATGAAATTAGAATGGGGAATGCCATTAGCACATAGGCTGCTGTTTTGACAAGTGTAGAATTTTACTAATAAGAGGAATCACAGTGGCGGACATTATATTGAAGTCAAGTACTTGTACATAAAATGGAATCATCGACTTATAGCATTTCGGGCACCTTAAACCCCCCAAATATCAGAGAACATTCTTGTTGTGAAGCTTGAAAATAGCAACATGAACTTACCCATGACTAGCATCCAGTGGTATTGAAATACAGTCAATTTTCTCTTGTTGAATTGCTCTTTGCTCTGCCTCATATGCCTGATTGATAGATATGATATGAATGAGACATAATAGTTTGAGCATCGTAATTTTATCAGTTTGTTCTCAAGTTCAATAACATTCCAATTTTGTTTAACGGAAAATACTGAAAAGCAAGTTGATGCATGCAAAAGAGCAACAAAATTAGATTTACAAACCAAAATTCCTAAAACAGAAATAATGAATATGTTGTAAGTTATTTTGGTGCATTCAGTTCATATGATAAAATATTCACATCAAATCTAAGTATGCGCTTTGGTTGGTATCTACCAGTCATATTTATTAAGTAAAAGGAAGTGAAAAATATGAAGGTGCATTTTAAACAATATACAACCCACATTTACAATCCAAATTAAGAAAATATTTGAAAAAATTGGACCCAATGCCACATTAAGTGAAGATCTTAAACCTTATTTTTTTTTTTTTAATTATGCTAATCTTCACTAATTATTTGCTCAATATTCCCAATTCCAAGGAACTGGTTGTTCAAAATAAGCATGTCTAGCATATGAACATAATTAAGGCAGGAATTAACGAAAAGTTGCAACAAACTTGTTGTTCAATGGAGAAAGGAATTGGAGAAGGAGAAGGCAAATCTTACTTTAATATCAAAAACAAATGGATCCTTTCCAAAATTGACAGTCACCCTGCCACACACATCAAAGCACAATCTCAAGAAGTTAGATACATTTAAATATTGAGGGCCGCTACACGTACAGGAGCCATTTTCACAGGCTCCTGCCCGGCCACACACAGCAGGTGGGGCCGGGGCAAATTTTTTTTTTTTTTTAACACAGTCTAGCATATGAACGTAATTAAGGCAGGAATTAACGAAAAGTTGCAACAAACTTGTTCAATGGAGAAAGGAATTGGAGAAGGAGAAGTCAAATCTTACTTTAATATCAAAAACAAATGGATCCTTTCCAAAATTGACAGTCACCCTGCCACACACATCAAAGCACAATCTCAAGAAGTTAGATACATCTAAATGTTTTAAATCTTGAGAAAGTATTCGCACAGCAAAGGGAATGGAGAAGTAGCATGTTCATGCAGTATGCACTTGTTAGTGCATTAACCGTAGCATTTGGAAACCACAAAGAAGAGACTCAAAAGTCGTTATTAAAAAAATAGCCCAGAACTATTTTTTCTATTTGTTGCGGATTAAGGAAAAAATCAACAATGTTTACAGAAACATCTCACAAACTGGGATGCAGGAAGGCTTCGACAATAATTTTTTCAGCTTTATGCTATGGACATCAGCTATTGAAGTCATTTACATGCTTAGGAGAATGATGGACAAGTTAGAAAAAAGAAACAAGATTTGCATAAGATTTATAATTATTTAGAAAAAGCCTAGAGGGTACCCATTTAAGTGCTATGCTGCGAGCTAGCCTGTTATGTATAAAAGGAATTTTTATTAGATATATGAATATTATTAAGAAGAAATTGTTGGAACCATCCAAATTTAACACCCCATTTTGAACAATGGCCGAAAATTGACAGGTTTGCATCCATGGCCATTTTTTAAAAAAGGATGAAAATACCCTCTGTTGCAAGAACACTTCAACTACGATGTCCTATCCATATTCGCCACGTGTCGGATACCGACACTCCTCGTATACTTTAGATGATCATTTTCCTTTCTTTATAAGAAATATTATATATTTATAACTTAGCCCCAGTTTGAGCCACATTCATTCTCTTTCTTCTACTCATTTTCAATTACACATTTTTCAATAAAATAATATTTTTCATCACATCAACAAAAAAATGCATTCTTGGCCCCAAAATGTGCACCAAACATGGGCACAAAGTTATTATTGAATAACAAATAGATACTCATTTAAAAAATTTCAACAAGAAATTAATAACAAGTATAAAATTTAATTTATACTATATAAATGAAGAATTTTAAAGAATTTAATCGTGTCGAGTGAGTACTTTTTTAAAAATCGCGTGTCAAGATATCCAACGTACTGAGTCGAAAACACATATCCGTGTCGGTTCATCATAGTAAATACTTTTAAAAATTTTCCAATTTCTAGCTGGAGCCCAAAATCGTTTCTTCTTTCCCACAATTCTTAAATCCATTTGTTTTACTCACTCTCAACTCAACCCCAAACCGACAATTCATTCGCCGACATCTCACCTTAGAAGATTATCACTATGCCACCTCTGCCGCCTCGTTTTCCATGAGAAAAGATCTAAATCAACCTCAAACTAACGGGCATTTTCATTTTCTATTTCCTTTTCTTCTTCCGAATTATCAATTCAACCATCAAAACGAGTCTTTAGTTTTAGAGGCAATGAAGGGGTGTCTTCTTATAGGTGGAGAAGTTCTCAAGAGAATGAAAATTTGGGAAGTTTTCTCGAAATTATATTAGAATAAGAAATTTACAAAAAAGAATAGGAAGAACATGACCAATATTGTTTGTTGAATAACATGAAAAAATGTAGAAAACTTGTTCTAGATTTCTTTTTATTTTTTCATTTATTACATGTATTTCTTTTAATTTTTATTCACATCCGTGCAATACTTTTGCATGTTATAAATATTTAAAAAATAGGTAAATTTTTTGAAAACGATTTGTTAATTAATAGTTGGACAAATGTTGGATACTATATAATACATAAACATGGAGGAATAAATGTTGATTTTTCATTATGTTTTTTTCGTTTTCTGACTTTTTTTTTAGTGATTTTGAATGTCTATGATTTCATGGATTTTCGAATTTTTAGGATAGCAAATGTTAAAAAAAGTACATAACGTTAACATGACTAGATTAAAATTGGTCGCTCGATATTGTCCGAAACATAGAATTTTTGAAGGGGTTAAGGGAATTTAGAACGAGGTATTGTACAAATTCTCTATTTATGATTGAAATGTAGAATTTTTGCTGATCAAATATCGAGTTATGGAGATATTCTCGATATTTTCCTACGAAAATCTCGAGTATGCTGGGATATCGAGTTTGGTGTGCAAATCTCAAGTATTCTGGAAAATATAGAGTTAGCTTTGCAAATCTCGAATTTGCTTGTTAGCTTAACTTCAAATGCGCAAAGCTTTTGAACCACAACTCTGAATTGCACTTCATTTTGCGTTGAACTTTAAATTCAATTATTCCAATGGTATACTATTTACTCGATGAAGATGTGTAACAAAAGTTATATGATAAGTGTATTTTGTACACTTATTTAGGCTACTAAATTAGAGTATTTGTAATTGATCTAGATGAATTATAACTTAATTTTGTGTTAATATTGTTTGTTTGGTTGAACTCAATGTAAAGTAGTGAATTTGGAAGAAATGAACGAAAAACGTGCGAAAATGAAGGAAATTCAAAGTCTGGGGACCAAAGTGTAAACATTCAATAGTTGATTCGGAGCACAAAACGACANTAAGTGATTTAGATGAAATATAACTTAATTTTGTATTAAGTATGTCTGTTAGGTTGAATTCAATACAAATTGGTGGAGTTGGAAGAAAGGAATGAAAAACGTGCGAAAACGAAGGAAATCCAAACTTTGGGGACCAAAGTGTAAACATTCAATAGTTGATTCGGAGCACAAAACGACAAATGAAGATCATATAGGATCAACTGGATGCATTTGGAGGTCAACGGAGCAAAATATAGTTTAAGTATTTTCACAAATCAATTTCCAGCCGAAGAAGTTATGGATTTTTAACATCAACTTGGGACCATTTGTCGATAGTAATCGTTTGACTTGGAAAAATTGTATTTCAAGAAAAATTGTAGAAATTTGAATTATCTTTCTAACGCATTTTGAATCAGCTCAATCGGA
>CAIGRS010004716.1:0-12060 GCA_903798395.1 Fraxinus floribunda
CAGAAATGTAGAAGAATGAATGAATGATATATTGATATTGTTGATAATTGATAATTGGAGAATGTAAAATGTAAATTGTATAGAGTTAATGAGAGAATAGATATTGATATTGATAAAAAAAAATATTTGAACCAAATGGGTATTTATAGAAACAAAAGAAAAAAAAAACGTGCAGGACCAAAACGGTCACTGAATAAATTTAGTAACCATTCTGGTCACTGAATTTTTATTTTTAATTTTTTTTATTGTGGACGAGCCACGACCCGAGCGGCTCGTGGCTCATCCACTTTTTATTTTTTATTTTTTTTAAAAAAATTAAACGAGCCACGAGCTCGTGGCTCGTGGCTCGTTTAATTCCACGAGCTACGAGCCACCCCGCTCGGCTCGGGCCCGTGCTCTTTTTTTACGAGCCCGAGTGGCTCGTGGACGTGAACAGTACGAGCCGAGCGGACGAGTCGACGAGCCGCTCGGCTCATTTGCCACCTCACCATGTGTTCGCTTAATATAAGACATATTTCTGCACACTTAATGATATCCATCACATGCACAAAGGCGAGTTTCCAATTCTTTAAACATTTTTTTGTCATTTAATATTCTTTTGTCCCCAATTATAGTAAGAGTGTATGCAATATTAGATGTTCGGTTAATGATTATAAACAGAGTTTTAATACTGATTTATGTACTAAAACAAAATATAAAATGCACAACAAAATTCATCTTAAAATTGTTGGGGATATTACACCGATAAATGTGCATACATCATATTCACAAAGTGAATTGAAACATAATTCGACTTACCATAAATTTGATTTGAGAATATGAAATGATAATTATCGAAGTCGAAAATGTGACGATGGATTCAATCCTTTCCCTTCTTCAAATGAAAGCCATTATAGTTTTCAATTCAAACATTTCAATATTAAAAAAAAAAGTTAGTCATTTTTTCTGAAATCAAAATATAATTGAAAGAATTCAGAAAATGCAATTGATGGGATTGGTTCAGAAAATGCAATTGATGGGATTGGTCGAGACAAGTGTTTGACACTTTATCCTTAAGATAAATTTACCTTACATCGATGCTAATAATTTTTCAGTAATCATTTCCCAAGATACAACGATTAGGTCTTACAATAGCATGGACCAACGAACTCGAACAGAACTCTCTCTACCATAACCATGACTTTGATATATAAGAAAACCACTTTGATAAAGTTTTTTGAAGCAAACCAACAAAGAATATGCTATGAAATTATAAATTGAATTACTAAAATCCAAACACATGGATCTATATATAGTAGTTGGAAATGTTTGTATCAAAAGACACAACCATACAAAATGACGCACATTTTGAAATTTATCTCTATACATGAAGAGACGCACCCATTGAAAAATAATCATAACAAAATCATGATTTTTTATATAGAAATACACACTTTTTCATCCATATATTTTCTAAAATATTCCATAATATTCTATACAATTTTCTAATAATTTCAAATATTTAAGTGACTTAAATTAACTTAATTTCTCATTCACGAAATAACTAATTTATCATACAAAATTCCGACAATTGTGTCGTTCAAATTGCTCAACTGCTAAACTAAGTTGGTCCATGTCGAGTTGCCTTCATGTAAAATGGGTTTATTTGATTTCCATAGAGATATCAACGTTGTCTTATGAACCCCTATTTGGTGAAGATTAAAATCAAATTTTTAGTAGATTTTGATAAAAATTAATAAAATATATGGTTGAAAAGTTGTAGGAACTATAAATAAGTTTATTTAGATTAAAATCAAGATTTTAATCATCACAAAATGGGGGCGTAATGCCTTTATATATATATATATATATATGAAATAATATTAAAATGGGTAAAATTCATATATAAGAGATTAAGTATGACACATTTCAAAACTAATAAACAAAGTTTAAAATTTCAAAAATCAGATTTTATAACATTTTATTTATAAACTAATTTATTAAATATATATTTTACTAATTAAATTTGTTACGGTCTCAATTCTATACAATTTGGTCACAAATTATAAATTAATTGATCACAAATTATTTCTTGATCATAATAAAAAAAATTTATAAGTCATAAATAACTTCACGATCACAAATCAAAAATTTTATAGGTTACAATTTATTCATCGATCACAAATTTATCAAATTAATGAGTCACATATTATTCATTGGTCACAATCACAAATTTTACAAGTCACAACTTATTTTATGGTCACAAAATATCTAATTAACTAAAATAAATTAATTTTCGGTTACAACTTATCAAATTATTGGCTACAACTTATTTTTCGATCACAAATCAAAAAATATTTTATAGGTTACAAATTTTTTTTCGATCATAAATAGAAATTTTTATAGGTCACATATTATTCATCGGTCACAAAATCAAAATTTTTATTGGTCACAACTCATTTATTCATTGCAAATTATCAAATTAATTGGTCACAATTAATTTCTCAGTCACATATTATTTATTGGTCACAAACACCCCACCCCATCTCATCCCACCCACGACTATTGCCACGACCACAACTGCCACGATAACTACCATCAACCCCGCCACCAGACTGCGCAAATCTACCACTACATAAATCACAACACCACCACACACCATAGCAGCGCAAAATCACCACCACAGTAACACAAACCCACAACCTAAATAATGCAAAATAACCACCAGATCACGTCACCTGTGCCATCCAACAGACAAACCACCTGCCACAACCACCACTGCAGCCGTCAACCACCACAACACCTCTAATTATAGGTCACCTAGCAAAAAATCTGGGGGGCAGGGAGGGGGAAAACCTCACACCACCACCACAGCAACCAATAAGCCATCTAAGTAGATTTAATAAGAAAATGACCCACAGTATATCGAAACAAAAAATAAAAAACTCCCAAAAATCGAGGCGGCACTACAGATTCGAGCTGCAACAGCACTACCTCGCTGCGCGTTACGCTGTCCGCAGCGAGGCACCGCTACGCACATCCAGGACTCTTAGGTGACGCTGCGTAGTTTCAACAATAGCAGTCGCCGTCTCGCGACTCTTAGAATAATGATCTTTAAAAATAGGGTATAATGTTATTTTCACTATTAAAATTACCCAAAAATGAAATGAGTCAAAATGTTTTCAAAAAATGTGATAATTATACAAAAATGAAAAACAAAATAGAAACAATGAAAGATAAGGACTAATTAGCCAAGTAGGTGTAAAATTTGATTTTTTTTTCAAATTTTTGGAAGAAGAAAAAAAGTCGTAAGAGACATTTTCACTTGAAAGGGTCACAATTAAGCATCCGTTTGGTAACCATTATTTCAAAACTCTCCTTTTTTATTTTTTTTTTGCATACTCATTTTCAACCACACATTCATGCAATAAAATATTTTGCACGTAAATCCAATTTTAACTACTTTTTGACCACGTATTCTCCAAAAATTAACTATTCAAAACACTATTTTTCCTAAATAATTTCCGTCAAACAGGAGCTGAGTTTCAATTTGTTATTATCTTGTGAATGCTATAAATTTTAACATCAACCATATAAATAGATACCGTATGATGGGATTAAGAGAGTGTAACCCGACTTCAATATGGCAATTGAATCACCCTAAAACATGTAGAAGTGAAGGAGATATTGCTCTCTAAATTCCTATTAGCCAAAATATACAATAATATAAATAATAATGGAAGGAAAAATCAGAATCAATAATATGCTTATATTAAACATTTAATTGAAATCAGGGACAAAAAATTTTAAAACGAGGTATGTGTAAAATACAATGTTCTTAAAACGAATTGCCCCAACAAAGGGGCTTGAGATTTATTAAGCGTCTGTCTCTCATAATACATTAGTAAACCACTAACAAGCTGAGGACCAAGCTTCTAAATCAATGCATTGAACATTATATGAAAAGTATCATTAAGAACATGAAAGAAGATATTCATCTAATAAACTTCGTAAGGGTGGTTTAAATTTCAAGGTTGTTACAATCCATTAACATGGGCTATTTAACCACAGCAACTTCATGCATTGGAGTTGTTACAGAGCTGCAAGCAATGGAAATAAAGAGGAAAAATAATGGGACAGATGCAAAATGGCTTCGTACACGAGTCCAATGGCTAATTTAGTCTATGATCACACTCTTAAGTGCACATGAAAGAGAGAATATCTATGTTACACATGATTACACATTCATAAAATGTGCTCATATATAAACAAATAAAGATTTTATCATTTTTCCTATGTGGGACTAGCATTTTTAGTTTTTCCTATAACAATTTCCAACTTCAACGGGTGCACTTTGAACTTTAATTTTTCATTGATGAACATCATTTTGAGCATTTGAATGTATGATTTTAATATTTTCATGGAGAAGAGCGCGAATCTACTTTAATCTTCCAAACAAAAAATGGGTCTTACTCAAAATTATGCCAAAATTAATCATTTTTTAATAATCCTCCACATGAATGAAAATTGAAAAAGAACATGGAATACAAAAAGATTTGATGATAAACTTCAATTATTGAAACTTGCGTTGGATAAGTAGGTATTATCCTTTGAACCTCACATTGTGAAAGTATATTGACTTTACTGGTTAACAAATAGACATGATGCCTTGGAACTGTTCTGCCTTGTGTGTAAACGCTGATCCACCTCTCACAAGGATCTTCCTAATTCAATCTAGTTCTTATTGTTACATTCATTTGTGAAAATGAAGATTCACCTAGTTCTATGAGAGTTTCTTTAAATTAAGCCCCCACACAATTTCCTTAGAAGTGGCCAAACTTCTCTCTCACGTAGGTGGTAAGAGTAACCTACATAACTCCACTCAATTCTCGACGCTTAAAAATCATTAAAAGCCTATTGATTATCCTTTCTTTTACGAACATCTATTACATCAAAGGAATAGACAAGATGAAACCCCCATAATGTTACTATTAAGTCTTTAGAGTTAGTTTGTCCATATGAATCTAGATCTTTGGGATCTTCAGTAAACTATATCGGGTTTCCTTTGTATCAAATATTTTTTTCAAATTCTTATTGACTTTCTATTTACTCTCTATTTAATCTTTGGTTAGTAGAACCCTAATGCTATCCTTTGACTTCACATAGTTAACAGAGATAGCTCCAACTGAGAATCATTCTCTTATTATATTATTTTTACGATGTATATGTCTAGATTTACTATTATACATGTTGTTTTATGTCCTTCTAGTTACAAATTAAATATGAAAATGTATGTAAATGGTTGGTACAGGCTTTGGACATCTCAGAATATCCTTTAAGAAGCTGCATAGTCACTCAGCCTCTTCATCATATTTGTTCACAACTATAAACTTAGATTTCATAGTGGTTTAGCTATAACTATCTATTTAGAAGATTTTTATGATATAGTTGTACATCCACTTGTAGAGTTTTTATCAGATATTTAATTGGCATCAATATATCCTTTAATAACTATTGGATATCTAGCGGTGTATCCTATAGTAATGAGAAATGTCTTAAGTATTACTCTTCCCAACTTCAATGGGTGCACTTTGAGTTTCAATTTTTTATTCACCCAAATATCATTTTAAGTATATGAATATACGATTCCGATGCTCTTACAGACATGAATGCATATCTACCGTAATCTTCTTGAACCAATAAGTAGACCTAATCAAAACTATAGCAAAACCAACCATTTTCTAACAAGTTCAGCGCTCAAAAAGAAAATTTAAAAATGGAATTTGAAAACATTAAATTTTCATTTTTTTTCAATCTTTACTTCAATAACTTCACGTTTGCTTCAAATCCATGTGAGTTTCTCCTCTTTATGTTGACGCTTGACCATTCAAATGTAGCTCAGATTTTGAAATTAGATTACAAATTTGAAAATTTAACACAAATCTAAAAGCTTCTTTGTTTGAAGATAAATCATTAAACCCCAAAATCATATTTTTGCTGGCGCGACATTTGCAATAATGATTCCCTGGATTCCTAACACACTACACCAAAAAAATCATTTGCAACACATAAAAGACAACATTTGATAGTTAAATGTTGTTAAAGGGATCTATCGCAACATTCTAATACGTGAATGTTGTCATTGCTTAACAAAATTGAGCTTTGACAATATTTTTTAAGTCTAAGGCCTTGTTTGTCCACATTATTTTTTTCATTTTCATTCTTCTACTCATTTTTAACCACACATTTTTCAATAAAATAATATTTTCTATCACATCAATAACTTTTCCTTCTTTTTCAACCACATATTTCTCATTACATCACTTCAAAAAAATGCATTCTTTCATTTTAATGTGCACCAAACACACTCTAATATTGCATTTTCGCAATGTTTTTTAAGTGTTGCGAAATTTTTTATTTTTCACAGTATTTCTTAAACGTTGCAAAAAGCGTCTTACAATTTTTTTTTATTTTGTTTTCGCAAAAATCCAGGTTNCTAATATTGCATTTTCGCAATGTTTTTTAAGTGTTGCGAAATTTTTTATTTTTCACAGTATTTCTTAAACGTTGCAAAAAGCGTCTTACAATTTTTTTTTATTTTGTTTTCGCAAAAATCCAGGTTCCTTTAAATTGGTTTAGCCCTAACTTTCCTCATCCTCCGTCAACGCCTCTCCTCTCTTCCCCGCCCTATTCTCTGGTTCTCTGTAAAAACCTCGTGATGCCCAGAAGATCAAAAAATACTCATCATATGCCTTCAAATATGACTTCTCATTCCTCTTCTCGCAATGCTTTGACGCCATTTCCAGGTCCGAAGAACTCTCAGGTCAAGTATCTGAATTGCTAAATTAGATTTCGGAAAACCCGATCGAAGCCGACCTCAGTGGGATTATTAGAGAGACCATGGAGAAGAAGAAGCAGGTGAGGGAGAAGAAGGAATTGTTGGAATTATTAGGGGTAGTATTGGAATTGCATGACAAGTTGAGGGTTGTTAAGGAGGATATAAGAATTGAGAGAGTTATAGAAGCTGCTGAGGGATTGAAGGAATTGAAGACGACAATGAGAATTCGAAATGGTGAATTGGAGGACGATAAGTTTGTGTTCTCCCACCGAATCTAGAGAAGGTTTCATCAATTTCCCATTTCCGCTAGATCTTCTTCTTCTTAGTACGCATTATAGTATGAATACATATAATTATTATGTAGATTTTGTTAAAATAAACGATTTGCATCTTTGGCCGAATAAACTGCGTTGATTTTTGGTAATTATGTCTAATTTTCATTTCGGAAGGTGTTGATCTAGTCTTACTGGAAGAGTCTTGGTGCGATTTCGTTTTTCTATTTTTTTTGGATTTGAATTCTGATTTTGTGAATCTAGTGAAGGTAGCATTTTTTTGGTTTAGCTTAATTCACTCTTAATTCGTTTCCAATTACTTAAATTGCCCATCTGCACTCGAATTCATTTGATTTACGAACACGCGATTTGCATATCACTTCGATTAGAACTCAAATTATTGGTATTCCTATTATTAGGGATGATTTGTGCGAAGTATCTCTTACTTAATTTGTATTATTAACCAACACTGTAATTTTTTATTGGACTCAATTGTACTGTGGTTGACTTGTGCATTCAATAGAAAGCTGCTCTTAGCGCTTGATTGTGTTGGGGAGTCAGATCTGAAGTGAAATCTCAAGATTACAGCAAAGATGGCAACAACACTGGCTTGGGGATTTTTTTCCCACAAATAGCAACACTGATGACTTGGTAAATACTTTAGTTAAGCATATAAAATGTATATCAGAAGCAAATCTCGGAGATCTACTTAAATCGAGAATTTGGAGAGTCATAATTGTGCTTTTGTAGTCTGATTATTGTCTAGTTGTCGTTATATAAAGTTGCTCCACTTATGTGGAGTTACATTACCTTGCTAGGCATTCTCACTATGCTCCGAGAATCTATCCATTCACTTCTCCATTATTGCTAGAATCTTGGATTATGGATGGGGGATTTGTCTTTAGCTTTACAACTATGTTGAAAATAAAAGCTCGCCAGCGCAAGAAATTGTTGTAGAGAACATTTCAATCATGCTGAAATATTGGATATCTGTTCTTGCATTTCTTGAAATTACATTATGATTATGTGAAGTGCAGAACTAATAATTTCTAATAAAAATATATTGTAGACACATTCTTCAGAACATAGTTTGGTGTATATCTCTCTTGGCTAATACCCTTTTGTTATATACTCTGAGAGTTACCTATTCGAACTATTTCTGTCATTTCAGAGAATCTTTGAATTATATATAAGTCCGTATATATTGCATGTAGTTTATGTTTATATTTTATTGTCTACCCAAGATAAGTAACTAAAAATCATATTTTTAGTAAAGTTGTGGATTCCATAAAATGTCAACTGAGATTTTCAGTACGCCATCGGGTACAATTGTAATAAGTAACGTTATATTACAATTTTTCTAGTTATATATAAATTTTATTCGTACATACAATTTTAAAAATTTTTGCCCCCCGTACCCTTCATTCCTAGCTCTGCCCCTGTTTGCACCATATGAAATTAAGACACTACACTTACATTCTTTCCAACTTGAAAATGTTTGGAGGTTAGTTGGGCCGATACCGCCATAAAAAAGATATATAAAGTCTGGATCCCCTCGATCACCCTTCCTTGAAATTGGAGTTGATCAAGAGAAATGAACCTGTACATAATGCCCAAGTGCCCATGCCTATCTTGCTGCAGGAATCTATTTTCTTTTTAAACAATGAGCAATTGCCGTTTACTATTCTGTTATAGTTGTCTTGAGGCTACATAGTTTAGTACACATTACTTTTAGGAAATGTTGGAAGGTAAAAGTGATTCTTGTTGCACTGAAGGTGAAGACTTTCAGACTTTGTAAAATTTCTGCTTTGAGATGAACTAAATTCACTGACAAGTGACAACAAAGCTTCAAGTTGTTGAATATATTGTTGATTGCAAATCTAAGTTAATCATGTGAAATTGTGGTAGGTTTGCTAGTTATTATTTGTTTCATGTTGTCATTTTCATCTTCCTCATACATGAACGTGTAGAGAGAAATGCACGTGAGTTGGTATAAAGAAGACATGGAATTTAGTAAAAGCTCCGTTATTTTTGCTCTGTCTAGAAGATATGTAAAACATTCTATGGTCTGAAGCGTTCTGTCAATGATCGAAACGACTTTGGGTCCTTGAACTCCATTTCTGCCATAATTTTCATCTGTGTTTGTTAATCCAATTCATTTAATAATAATAATAATAATAATTGGCCATGATGAATTAAATTTGTTAACTAGAGGCTAAAATGTACTTTTTAGATTGGTTAGCACAAAATGATGTATTGTTAAGCCATTACAATTTCTTTTTTTTTTTTAAGGTCCTGGAAAATGCAAAAGGTGCTGTAGCAGTGCTAATTTCAGTATTAATATTTAGGAATCCCGTCTTTGTTACTGGAATGCTAGGGTATTCTCTCACAGTCATTAGCGTTGTGCTCTATAGCGAAGCTAAGAAGCGAAGTAGACGAGAGAGCCGTCTCTAAAAGCATCAGCAGTTGATATTCATCTATACTGTGACATAAAAGTGAGGTACAACCTTCCAGAGGCAAGTTTGGATCTTCTTCTTGCATTTTGTGTATGGATTTTTCCTTATTAGTTATGAGGTTAGATCTGATAAGCTGTGGTAGTGCGAAATACACATTTTTGTTTTTTTTTTTTATTTTTATTTTTTTTGGAGGAAAAAAGAGAATGTGTCTGTGAGGAATTTTGGGTGTGATTTTGTGGTATCTTTAGCATGTGTTGTTACGTTTGGTTTAGCTAAAAATTAGATTTTTAGTAAACTTTGATGGGTTTTGATTAAACTTGTGGTTGAAAAGTTATGGGTATAATTAAATATGTAGTTTAAAATGAGTGAGGGAAAATGAATTTTGGAATATAGATGCTTCGGAAACTCTGATGTTCTCAGCATCACAAAGTTCATTTAAGGCCAACTAACTGGAGCTTCATATAGAAGGAGATCTGGATTTCCAAACAATATTCTCAACAGTTCAAATATAGTTACTTCAGTTGAGTCGTGAGCTATGGAATTAATTCTAGAAATATTAATTTGTTGCACTGGGATCAGGTTTTCGGTCTATGTTTGTCAGAGGGCTGGGTTTTGGGGACATGGAATCCTTAGATAAAGTCCTTTAAATGACTGGTGGATAGCACCATAAGCATCCACAACTTCAGTTCGACCTGGAGGAAGGTCAAAATCATGTGCCTATGGTGCAGCGTGGGTAGAAGTTGCAGGTTCATCTGGTACAAAATATGTGCCAACAGTTTCGTCAAGATAATATCCTACAAAGCCTGGAGTATTCTTCCTCTATGCATCTTTAATTTTCCCATCATCCATATAGGCAAGCTTCTCTAAAGACCTGGGAATAGAGTTGGTATATCTGTAGAATATCTGTCAGTAGGCATTGCAGGAATTCTCAAATCAACTAGGAAATGGTGGACCAATTAGCTTATAATTATTAAGAAATGTCCATTCAGTAGTGAAAATTAGTTCCACAATATTTATAAAAAAAGAACACTATATATTTAGCTTCTTTATTGCCCATAATGCTATCCAATACTGTTATTCAACCTTGTCAAACATGCCCCCAGTCCAAAAGGAAATTGAATTCTAGAGTCTGTGAATGGATAGTTACAAGTAGCAGCCTCAGTATAATTGGTTGTAAAAGAACCTTCTTTTACAAGTAAATTTTATGTTTTTGATTCAGATGTCATGTGACTCATATACAGTAGGGAGCATCACCCATCAACTCTACTTTTTGAGTGTATTATGTCCCAACCTACTACTATAAAAATATCGTATTTAATTGTCTATAAATACCTTAACTCAAATATTGGCTTGCAAATGTGAAAAATGTACAATATCTATATATATAATTAAATGGAAGTGAACTGGATTCCTAGACGCCCATCATCATCACCACCACCACCACCACCACCACCACCAGGAGATTTATGTCCATCTCATCAGAATCATGGTAATCATGCAACTTCATCATCAGTTATGAAGCTATTTGGTTTTCCAGTCACTCAATGTGCTTCTATGGCTATCAATCTAACTTGTGTTTGCGTAGTTTATCAGTTCCAATTATTTTGTTTTTATGTTCTTATTGCTTGTTGTGTTTGCTAAAGTCATGTTGGTATTGCTGGAATGATGCTTCAACGGGGGATAGAGTGGATGGTATGAGGTACCTGGTTCCCATGGGACTCAAACATGGGCTTAGTTTCATGAGATTTGGCACTAGCAACTCCTTTTTTGATGCTATAGAATATCAATCCAAACCTACTGAGCACGAGAGAAAAATCTAGTATGAATTATTCCACTTTTTGTACTCATCGGAATGATGGAAAAAATGTTTTTGATGTTGGGTCGATATTTTAAACTGGAAACATGTATAATGATTTGAATTGCACAATGTATATGCGAGTTGAATATTGCATGGACTCATCGGAATGATGGAAAAGATGTTTTTGATGTAAGGTCGATATTTTAAACTAGAAACATGTGTAATGAAATTATTTTGAAAATTGCACAATGTATATGCGAGTTGAATGTTGCATAGTTTAATTAGTTTCAATGTAAGAACATATTTCCCCATTTTAATTATGATTTTTTATATTTTTTTATGTGTCACATCTATGTATTTATTGAATATTTTATTTATAGTAAAAAGTACAAAATTTGTAATTAGGTTAAAATCACAACGTTGAAAAAAAACTGCAAAAGGGTCTATCGCAACGCTAAAAAAACGCTGTAAAGGGTTTACCGCAACGTTTAAAAAACGCTGCAAAAAGGGTATACCACAACGCTGAAAAAACGTTGCAAAAAGGGTCTACCACAACGCTGAAAAAACGCTACAAAAGGGGGTCTATCACAACGTTTAAAAAACGCTGCAAAAAGATTTTTCGCAACGATGAATAAACGCTGCAAAAAGTCTTCCCTCAACAACAACACCGACCTTCGCAACACACGCCAAAACGCTGCAAAAGGTCTTTTTTGGTGT